>UZAN01051607.1:0-13452 GCA_900618425.1 Echinostoma caproni | reverse complement strand
GGAGAACAGGTTCAGGTCCCGCAGTCGTTGGAGGTATCCCTTGTCTTTCTGGCCTGCTACCATTCAAGTTGCTAAGCGCTGTACTTTCTCAAGACAGCGTTCGTCCTGTTTAAAATAAGGCGCCCATGCCTGTACGCAATATTCTAAATGTGGACGCACTATGGTTTTGTACAACGGTACAAAAACCTCTGGTCTTCTGCAACTTACTACAGCGCACAACCTGAAAAGTTCGTGTCGAGCTATATTAGCCGCACGCTTGCACTGTAGGGGTGGCCTGAAATCGTTCGTGATCATTACCCCTAGATTCTTTGCCTCACAGACAAGCTGCAAATGCACTGTATAGGCGCGAGTTGTCTAAGGTCGATGGTGTCCGAGGAGGTGAGGTGGATGCGTGAAAGTGCATCGGCGGCGGAATTGAGCGCACCTGAGATGTGTCTTATTTCCTCAGTAAACTGTGTGACAAAATCTAAGTAGCATGACTCTCAAGGAGAGTATCTGTCTGAGTTTGTCCGTGCTTCGACGATGAGCAGTTTATGATCCGTAAAGTCGGTGAAATGGCGACCTTCTAGCATGTGACGAAAGTGACGGATAGCTAGGGAAATAGCTAGGAGTTCGCGGCCGAATGTGCTGCAACGAGACTCAGCCGGTTGTAAACGTTTCGAGAAGAATGCTAAAGGTTGCCGCTCGTCGCCTACACATTTCTGTAATACCGCACCTAGTGCTACATTGGATGCGTCTGTGGTAAGCGCCAAAGGTGCGTCCGGTATGTGATGGGAAATTGCGGCGATATTGGGGATAAACTGTTCCAGTTCGGCGAACGCTTTATGAGCCTCGTCGGTGAATGAGGATTGTTTAGGTATATCACGTAGTAAATCGGTTAGAGGTTGCATGAGCTTTGCGCAGTAGGGTATGGAACGTCGATGGAAATTGACTAATCCATCGAAACTTCTGAGCTGTTTAATAGAAGTCTGTTCTGGGTATTCTAAAATGGCAGTTATTTTGTCCTTAAGCGGAGAAAGACCCGTGTCCGAGATCAGATGACCTAGGAAATTCACGCTAAGCTCGCCAAAGGAACAATTGGCGGAATTAATGGTGACATCATGTTGTGTCAGACGTGTGAATAGAGCGTGTAGGTGTTGTTCGTGTTCCTTAGGCTTTGAACTAGCGATCAAAACGTCGTGTTAACAAACGAAGATGTTGTCAAGACCTTTACGTAGTTGGTTTATGAAACGCTGAAAAATTCGAGCTGCGTTTCTCAAACCGAAAGGCATATACAGAAACTCAAAGAGGCCAAATAGCGTAGTCACAGCGGTGTTTGGGACATTTTGAGGATTTGTTTGTAAGCTCGAACGAGATCAATTTTGCTAAAGATCTTACATCATCCTCAACTCGCTATCAAGTCCTGGATGTGTGGTATTGGATATCGCTCAGGCGTAGTGATATAATTTAGGGCCCTATAGTCCCCGCAGGGACGCCAGTCTTTGGTGGAATTTTTCGGAACCATACGCAAAGGTGAGGCCCATGTACTGGAAGAGGGCTTTTTGATTCCGGGATCTAACATATGCCCGTGCGACTTTAAGTTCGTCCGCGGCGAGGCGTCTGAGATGGTAGTGGACGGATGGACCCCGTGTGACGATGTGATGCACTATGTCAGTGCTGATCTGTGGAAGAATGTTCCATGGTTGACGTAACTCCGGGAATTCGGACAGAATCGTGTGAAGCCGATCTTCTGTTAGCGGTCGGTAGATGAATGGGCTGACGGATGTTTCGTGTGTCGGGACGTTTATTGCCTCGCAACCTGTGAGATGGTATACAAGCTTATGGCCTACGGGACCGACCATGGAGTTGAAGTGATGGGGGAAATCAATGCCAATAATCGA
Source organism: Echinostoma caproni (assembly GCA_900618425.1). Classification (NCBI taxonomy): domain Eukaryota; kingdom Metazoa; phylum Platyhelminthes; class Trematoda; order Plagiorchiida; family Echinostomatidae; genus Echinostoma; species Echinostoma caproni. The sequence goes on along the minus strand of UZAN01051607.1, from coordinate 11,572 downwards.
CTATGGAAGGTCAGCGATGATGAAGACCCATGGAAAACTACGGCAAATTCCGGGGTTCATGTGAGTGAACGCTCGCTGTAAGTTTTGATTGGGGTTTGGTTCGCTGTGACCAACTGAATAGTCGATGAATGTTGCTGATCGATGAGACGAGGGCGGATAACGCTAACCTAGGCACCGGTGTTGACTAGAAAACGCGTGCAAGTGACCTCGTCTGTGACGTAGAATAGGCGACTTGGCTTAGCTAAACCCGACAAAGTCGTCGCCTGTGTCGGCCAGTGTAGGTGCTTTTCTGCTGTGATGACTTGTAACTAAAAGGTTTTGTGCACCTTCGGGCTGCGTCACCACATTCTCCATGGTACCAGCAAACGTTTGAAGAGGTGTTTTGTGACCTGGATCGTCCCTGTTGACTATCGGATCGCGAACGGGAGGAGGAACGCGACCGATCGCAGAAAAATTAATCGTGGCTACTTGGGCCATTAGCTCGTCCAAACGCCGATTCACTTGGTCGTTTGCGTCCTTCCGCGAACAATTCTCATAGTCTGGGGGTATGCAAGTGACTGGTGGAGACGACGGGGTGTGTGCGCAACTACTGTCGGCGGCTTCTGCTAGCCGGTAAAAGGTAGCTTTATTCACGAATAATTCAAGGGAAGTTTCGACGTATTCTGGCAGTGCTTGCATCCAACAAATGCGTAACACGTTTTCACTTACGTTCAGGCTGGAAGCCTGACTCTTCATATAGCTGAGCAGCTGTATGGGAGTATGTAGCCCGTTATCCCCTAGACGGATTCCGTGCAAGAGCTGTTTGAGACGGTTGTCCTCCTTCATGCTGAAACGGTTGATGATCGCATCTTTTATTGCGTCATAAGGTCTATCGGGTGGGGGGTTGCAAAATACTTCCCTTAAGCCAGGCCCCATGGAGCGTGGTATATACCCCACGATTTGCGTAAATTTGGTGACTTGATTGGTCATCCTGGCCAGCCGAAATTCCGCTTCTACCTGTGCTTACCAGAACTCCGGGTCTTCGGCGATGCAAACGGTTACGCGATTGGAGGACGCTCGTTCAACCAATCATATGGACTATTACATTCTATAAAACATGATCTAATTCCATCAATAAAAATAAGCATTTGCTGCTATCAATTCCTCGCGTATTTCATTGATGTCCGCAGTTGGGGTTGGAGCCAATTCAGTTCTGAGCAGTACATTACGGGTTCTCATAGTTTCTACATTCAGTACTATTCTGATTACCACAATTTGGCTTCGCGCAATGGAGATTCCTGCCATTAAACCATGGAACCACGGAAGCCCTTCGGAAATGGAAGAGTGGGTAGAACGTTCCGAATTATGGTGCAGCATACGGAATGGATGAATGCAAAATCAGTAGGTCCTTTTTTGACATTGGGCGGCCGAGGGCTGTATTCCTTGGCGAAGGATCTAGCGTTCCAGAATGTTCCTGCTGAATTGCCGTTCGAGAAGTTAAAATCCCTGTTGCCGGACCTCATTATCCCAGTGGATTTTAAGGCTACTGAACGGGCCAGATTTAACTCAATGGTCAGAGCTGCCCACATGCCGTACCGTGAATTCATTCTCTAGTTGAACAAACAGGCGTCAAGATGCAACTATAGTGACCGATTGGAAGAACAACTTTGTGACCGTCTCATTGCTGGAATCAGCAACATCTCATTTAGGAGAAAAGATATTACGTTTGCTGAGGCTCAAAAAATCTGTGAGCAAAGTGATGATTTGTGTGCTGCCACAAATGCGGATACTCCTGTGTTATTCCATCGGCAATCAACGAAACCATTACGTGACTCACCCAATGTTCATAATTCACGCCAGGTTTCTCAATTACCCAGTTCAAGCCGAAGCAGCTGATCTATCCTATTGAAATCAGCACTCACTGCGATTTATCCTAATGCTGTTCTTGCCCCAACTCCTGTGCACATTCGTGGGGTTACCGGCCATTAATATGCCAATCACCTCATATCTTCAACATTTAATTGTTCACTGTTCCCGTAATGTTGGTGGCATGGAAGTACCGTCGTTAAAGTTGGAAGTGGATGGTGAACCTATTTTTCTGAAACGACGCGTCCTCCCATGCGGTCAACGGGAAGGTATCCTGAAAGCGTTACAGAAGATGGAGCAGGATGGTGTGATAAGCAAAGTTGAATTCAGTGCCTGGGCGACCCCGATCGTCGTGGCGATGAAACCTGATGGTAGGACCACGGATATGAGGAGACTATCGGCTGAGGTTGAATCCCAGATTGCGGAGCTGTGCAGCGACCACCATGGAACTAGAGGATTTCATGAAGTCATTGAATGGTTGCAAGTATTTTTCCAAGATCCATTTGGCGGACGCATACCTACAAATTCCACTCGAAGTTGAATCTCACTACTTGACAACAATCAGCCCACCCTGGGAAATGTATCAGTACAATTTTCTCCCGTTCGGATTGCATGTGTCGTCTGGCCTCTTTTAATCGACAATACACAGTGTAATCAAAGAACTCGACAGTGTTTTTGCATATCCAGATGACGTCCTCATTTTCGGCATTAATAAGAAAGAACACGACGCCCGTCTTGCGCAGCTACTGGAAAGATTCGCCGCCAGGAACGTGGTTATCAAGCCGTCCAAATGTGTGTTTGGTGTGAGTGAGTTGCAGTTTCCACAATTCAAAGTTGATTCCCGTGGATACGTTTCAAACCATCAACTAACATCGAATCTCCAAAGGATCAACCGCATACGAGATCCGTGATGGGATGCCTACAGTACTATTCCCGATTTATCCCGAACTTTGCTACAAGGGCGCAGCCGCTTTTCCGTGTGCAGTGTTCAGACGCTTGGGAATGGTAGGTGGAGTGTGAAGATATCTTACGTGTTTTAGTTCGCTGCGTTACTGATCGTTCTGTTTGGGCCCCGTTTTCAGCATCAAAACCTACTACACTCATCATCGATGCATCCGACGTCGGAATCGGTGCTGTGTTAGAACAAGAAGGATGATCAATGATCTGCATTTCACTTCTACTTAATGCGGCAGAAAAGGGATAGTCGCAGACTCAAAAAGAAGCGTTGGCTGTATTTTGGACTGTTCGATGATTGCACAAGTACTCTTTCGGATTGCGGTTTACCATCATCACTGATCACCAAGCACCACAGTTCTTGTTCAATCCCAACAAATTCATCGCGAAGTCAACTGCTGCTATGATACAGAGATGCAGCATCGCTCTAGTCGCATACAACTATGACATCCAACATCGTTCAGGAAAGACAATCCCGCAGGCTGATTTCCTCTCTCGTTACTCACAATTTTCTGAGGCCGAATAGTGTCATTTCATCTCTCCAGCATCATCAGTGTCTCGGGAATCTTTACGCGAATCTACCAAGCAGTACTACTCGGCAATACTCTCAACAATCAAGAAAGGGTGGTCACCAGAGTTATCCTCAATTCTTTGCTCACCGAGAGGAGTTGTCAGTACAATTGGATGGTGTATTGAGTCGCAACGATCGATTGGTAATCCCACCACCACTACGGAAGACGGTACTAGAAGAATTGCATAAAGGACATGTGGGGATGGAGAAGATGAAATCATTGGCTCGACAGAGGTGTTGGTGGCCGGAGTTGGTTGCAGACCTTTACGCAGCCGCCAACAACTGTGAGTCATGTTTATATAAAATAAGAACAAGGCCGAAAAACTGGACACCATGGCTGGAAAGTTACATACCATGGCAAAGGGTTCATTTGGATTTCTGTAGTCCATTTCTGAACCGGTACTACACCCTTGTTCTGATCGATTCATGCTCCAAATGGCCAGAGGTATTCTTTACGACTACACCATCATTTGTGATACAAGTACTACGGAAGTGTTTTAGTCGCAAAGGGATTCCATAAGTGCCTATGACGGACAATGGATATCAGTTCTGTGCGACCGAAATGAAGCTTTGGATGGAAAGCATCGGTCGCCGACATCTTCGAACTGCGCCTCGTCACCCCTATTCGAACGGAGCGGCAGAGAATTTAGTCAAAACGATCAAGAGTGCGATTGCGTCTGCCAATACTAAAACGCTACATGAGTTGGAAACGTTGGTGGATAACTTCCTACTTCAATACCGAAAGGCAACACATACAACCACCAAAGAGAGCCCACCAATACTTTTTCAATCCAGACACTTGCGATCTTCCCAACAGTGCCTCGACTCCAGTGACGTCGTATACTTCCGTGGTAATGGTTTCCGACCCGCGTCTGGTATAGTCACACGACAACTGGGTCAAGCCATGGTGGAAGTTACCGACTTGAATGATGCTACTGTGCACAAGCGATACGTGGACCAAATCCACTTCAAACCATCCACGGACCAGCGGCATAAAGAGACAACCGAGAGAGACAATCAGTTGCATATCCCATCAGTACAACCCACGGAGCCGCATCAGTTGATGCGCAGACACAACTAGTCGAAACGCAAGGACACCACGAGGAACAGGCGGAGCCAACGATTGCAGTCCGCAGGTCTAACCGTCAGGAGAGCGAAATTAACGAGGCTACTGAGGGAAGAGGGTTGCGGTAATCCAGACTTCCGTGACCACAATCCATGCATCACCAGGTACAGAGTTATGTCATCCAATCACCGTTCAGGAAGCTCGACCAATGCTATACCGGGCGAACATGACATCCGAGTTAGTACATATGATGCGCCTGTGCAAACGGTTACGCGATTGGAGGACGCTCGTTCAACCAATCATATGGACTATTACATTCTATAAAACATGATCTAATTCCATCAATAAAAATAAGCATTTGCTGCTATCAATTCCTCGTGTATTTCATTGATGTCCGCAGTTGGGGTTGGAGCCAATTCAGTTCTGAGCAGTACATTGCGGGTTCTTATAATTCCTACATTCAGTACATTCAGTCTGATTACCACACAAGGATATAAAAAGGATGAAGCCAGTGGAATTATTTAACGGCAATAATGAAACTAAAATGCGCGACAACTTCAAACAGCAAAAGTAATCATGTCAAGCTCATCAATTTAGTCTCTTTGCTAATGATGTCCACAAATTCTTACGTCTAGCAACGGACGAAGTAATGAACCAAAACAGAACGACTGGTATCACGAAACCTCCACGACGGTTGTATTGGAATGAGCTAGAAAGTAGAGAGAGAAGCGTACAGGTAAGCAAGCGTGAAGAAAGTGAAAGTCAAAGTACCGTGACCAACGAGTTAATCTTGGTCCGGTAAAACAACAAGGTCCGGAAGACGGAAAAGGTACATGAGCGGAAAAGGTTGCAACTGTCACTGTACACTCCTTTTCATGTTATTAATTCGAATTTCAAGGACCTCTACTTTGTTCCCTAGCTCCTGATAGCTAGAAGCGGCGGAACCTTGCATCTAAAGGAGAGGCTTCTTATCGCTTCAAACAAGAATTTTCGACTTCGGCTTCGAAATGATGTCTCTGCACTGTGATATATGTAGCTTGTGAGTGGTAGTGGAGGTAGCTAACGCACGGTCTCCTCCTGAGTTTGGTTTGCAATTTCCTTCTGCTTTTTTAGTTGCAGCAGCAGCTGCTTCGGCATACAACCGTTTCGGGGCAGCCGTTTGTGCTCTGGGAGGACTCAAATGCTCGCCCATTTCAGGTGTCCCAAAAAGCTGTGCGTGTTTTGGGCTCCACGGTTCGCTGTTCGTCCGACATCCTTGCATGGTATGCAAACCCACTCGGTCCACTTGCGCTGCCGGGCATATAGTTTACTGGGCATCCCTGAGCATTTTGAATGGGCCCATCTTTCGCAGAGTTCGCACTGTAAAGCTCTCGCAACTCTTTGACCGCAGCTAGAGGACAAGCAGTTGTCGGATGCGAGTGACATAGCACAAATACCACAGAAAGCGAATAAAAGGGTGAAAACTTTTACCTATGTATAAACTAGTTGTCTCTGCGTGAGGCAAGCAAAAAACATGTACGCGTTTGTGTACAGTGTTACTCTAAAAAACGAAAAAACTGTGTTCTAAATGAAATTCGAGGAACAAACGATATTTTCTTAGTGACAATTGTGCCTTGGGAATACCTTGGTATGTGCAATATGAAATAACCTACGTTACTTCCCTAAAATGGCAAACGTTTCACCTCTGTTATAGCACTTCAAACATTCAGACCACGCATTGGAATCTTGAAGTATTTCATGGGTTCCAGGATAGGCCGAATGGTCCTGGATTTTGGTTATCTTCGGGTTTTGATTGATGGGCAATGCCCGCTGGCGAGATGGTAAGAGCACGGTCCGTTAGTGAGCGTCACTGGGATGGAGATTCCGATAATTGCAAGAAAAAACTGAAAGGGAAGAGGGGAGATCCGAGCCCCTAGGGAATGATGCAGTATCTGCTTATAGTTTAGGCCAATGAGCATCTGGATAGTAAATACATTTCAGTTCACTGCTGATCAAAAACTGAAGATATTCTGTCCGTCTGAACAGGTCGTCTGATGGATTACGGAGCACTTACTTGGCCGGTCCTTCTATGTCAGATTAGAGGGTGAAATGTCCACCAGGGGGGCAGCCTGTAGTGGTGTGCCCCAAGGGTCCGTGCTGGGACCTCTACTCTCCCTCATCTATATAAATGACCTGACCCAGAGGATAGTACAACCCTCCTTTCTGTTTGCCGATGACGTTAAAATTATCGGTGACCCCTCCACCAACGCCATTCAGGATGACCTAGACGAAGTCCAGAAGTGGACGGAGGAGTGGCTGTTGCCACAATGCTAGCAAGTGTAAATAGCTTCTCTTAGGGGATCCATCGAAGAAGCGAGGCTGATAAATGGCACGGGGCCCACATCAGTGGAAATCACTGACGGGGCCAGGAACATAGTGTCGTCATGCATGGTTCCTTTCAGCCCACAAGACAGTGTCAGCTAGCCTCAGTAAAGGCTTCTAAGGTGCTGTTCTTGCTGAGAAGAGCAGTAGCATCGAGGGACCCTGCAGTATTACTGCCCCTCTACAAGGCATTGGTGCGTCCGGCACTTCGATTACTGCGTACAGGCATGGAAGCCGAACCTCTTACGCGACCAAAAGGCTCTAGAACACGTCCAGAGACGATTCACTAGGCTTTTTTCTTGCCCTGAGGATGATGTCGTATCCGAGGCGTCTGAGAAAGTTAAACTTGTTCTCTCCATCTCATAGACGAATGAGATGTGACCTAATAGAGGTTTTCAGGATACTGAAGGGACTCTCACAATCTAGCAGGCAACCTTTCTCCCTCAGTGAAAACCCAGCCCTAAGAGGACATCAGCTGAAGCTGGTCAAACCCCGCGCATTAAAGAGAGAAAGGGCAAACTACTTCTCTTATAGGGTGATCAACGCCTGCAATAGACTTCCTGATGAGGTTGTCTCACCTTCCAGATTGGCACCGTTCAAAAGAAGGCTTAATGAGATGTGGGACGTAACCTTCCCCGAATCGGCCCAAGGAGAGAAGCAACAGTCCTTGATGGTAGCTATATCTTTAGCTTTCCCGAACACCGCTTTCCTCCCATTTTTTATTATTAATTATTATTCTACTTCAACTACCTTCACTTCACCTGTGTAACTCCAGCTCACACCTCCTCCCACATCCTGCTCCCCGTGCTAGCTTACTTTTCTTTTCTCACCTTGACCTATTTTCGTATGCCTGCGGGTTTTCTACTGTTTGTTGGAGGGGTACTCGGACCTCCTGGTTAGCCTGTGACTGATCAGCTGGTGCTGCTTTCATCGACAGCAAATCGGTTAGTGTCCCTGCTCCGCGACCGTACCCCTACACCACCAAGGACCGATCGACTCACTGTCGAAGCGTTACGACACACACGTGGCCAGCAGACGCAAGAACCTGGACTACTATGCTGGCTCAAGCCGCAAGTCCTGTGAACTGTCCTGTTCTGTTTAGTTCAGGGATCCAGGACTTGACGGCTAGTTGCCACCTGTCCAGTTTCTAGCACTGGTGGGTTTATGGATCCCCAGTGCTTCGACTTGACGACGGTAAGGTCATCAGGGAATGGTAGATTCTCCGTTATCGTGCTCCGTGTAAGCTTTTGTCACAGACCTGCATGCATAAAAAAATTCAAAAAGATAAGGTAGTTGTTTCCATTTTCTAAACCGAATTCCTACCAGCACACCAATTCAGCTTCAAAGCTGCATCTGCGGAACACATTCCATCTTGTTACATACTCTTAGAAGTATTGTGACCACTTATTCATTACCAGAAACATTCCTCACCTCATTTCAGTTCAAATTATTTGGCCAGACGGCGTGGCACACTCGCTACATGCTTATCGGTTATATATTCACATATACCTATAAATACTTGGCTATATATATAAACATATATATACATTTATATATATAGTACCCCGTATTATTCCACTTTGCCCATTGTTTCATGATGTGCTATTTCTCCCCTCATCCCTTCTCAGCTGGGTATCACCCTAGATCGTTTAGCATGGTTTTTTTGTTCCAGATACCGTTGACTTGGGCCTGTCAAAGGCTTGGGGTCTACACCCACAATGGACAATTTGGTCCCGGCAATGGTTGTTGGGCACGGCTGTTTCCACAGTTTTGACTGCATGCGTCCGCATTCCGGACCAGGTTGAGAATCACACCCTCTGCTTCACCTAAAAGGTATTTTAAGGTTGGGGGTCGGGCGTGTAGCCAGTCCCACATCAAAGCGACCAAAGCCTAAATAATCTAAATCAATCCATGACCGATCGAAGTCCCGAACCGAATGAATGTGTCTTCAGAAGCAAGCTGTGTTGCAGCACAATGAGGAACATGTATTTTGCTAAACGTATGAACTCGCTGTACTCCTTCCTATTTAATCTTATCCGAGTGACTCTATTTTCTCCCGTCCATTGTTATACAGTCTGTCTCTCCGCATCTTCTCCCATTATTGCCGCACGTCAACTTCCCTCGATACCGGGTTAGCAGTTACTTCAATTTCGATTGATATACTTATATAGTACATTCCTCCATCCCCCCATTTACGTTTGTGACCTTGTCTACTTTGTGTTCCGCTTGCACAGCGTTTTCGTTCTGCTCCCCTACCATCTCCATTATTTCTGTCTTCCAAGTAGACTATCTATATACCTGTACTGTCGTTTACATATGATTACTTTGAACATATGATCCTGCCTTGTGCATGCTTCACGGGCTTCGTGAAATATACATTATTATTACGTTGATAGTGCAACGTGAAAAGGAACGCCCTTAATTCAGTCACCGCGATACAACATCTCTGGTGTGTTCTTCATTCATTGTCAAATATGTTACCCCAAGCTCTATCAAGCTGCAGCTTGAATTGCGTTACCGTATCGACTTCTAATACTTCACTCAGCAGATTATTCCAGTCATTTACTACTCTTGCTGCAAATAAGTGACTTATGATCCCTAGTCTGGGTCTTTCCTTCTTCATCCTCAGAGCGTGTCCTCTCAGGGCTTCACTATCTCTCATGGTAAAAATGGGCTCATTGGCGCCTTCTGTCTGCGTCAAGCCGTTTATTATCCTGAACGCTTCCATTAGGTCGCCTCTTCTTCTCCTATCTCGAGTGAACACTCCCAACTCCTGCAACCTTTGGTCGTACCCCGTCCCTCTACCACCTGATGAAGCGACGCTTTACTCGTTCGAGAAGCCTGCTATCCGTCGCCAAGCTGGGCCTCTACACTTGAACGTAATATTCCGGGTGTGGTCGGACAAACGCCTTGTAAAGCAGTAAGATAAAAATTGGCTTTCTCGGACATACCGCTCATTTCATTTGGTATAGCGCCCGCGTGGCTTTCTGTGCAGCCTGACGGGACTGTTGGCTTGGCCTATAGTTTGTCCACATTATCACTCCCAGACCTTAAGCTTCAGTTACTCTCTTCAATTGCTTTCTGTCCCCTGCAGGGTCCATATAGAGACTGGGCCTTAGCTCTCTCTCTTCACCGAGATACTGGCATTTTGTTACATTGAGAGTGAGATCCCACGCTAAACACCACTGATGCGACACGACGAGAAGTAAAGTCTCTCTTTCTCTCTGGTTGCAGATAGAAAGAGAAACCGATCAATCGTAGAGGTAGACGCACACTCGAGAGCACACCACCGAAGGAATTCTGGACGCTTGATTGGCCTGTAGCCACCATCGGTCCTGTGCAACCTGCCCTGCCCTGATCTAAATCTCTTTCTATTCTGTCGTCTTGTACTGCCTCGAGTATCCTGATGTCATCCGCAAACTTTAAGCACGGATTTTCAAGTCCGTTCGTTAGATCATCGACAAACAACACAAATAACAATGCTCCCAGCACAGACCCCTGGGGCACTCCACTATGCCATTCACCTCTCGATGACAGGGCTTCGTCCACTCTTAACTGGAATTGTCTTCCCTTCAGGCTTGACACTACCCAACGTTTTACTCTAGGAGCTACACTAAATGCCTTCAGTTTTTGAATGAGCAGCCTATGATTCACTGAACTGAAGGTATTTTGGAAGTCAAGATAGCACAATTCCACTCGCTCTCCCCTGTCCAGTCTCTTTGTTATCTCGTCTAAAAGCACCATGGGGTTAGAGAGGCAGGATCTCTGCCGTATGAATCCATTCTGGTAAGGCCCTACCAACTTGTATCTTTTAATGTATGCCACCATCCTTTCTCCTATTAATTGCTCTAGTATCTTTAGGATGCCAGATGTAAGATTTAGTGATCTGTATTTCGAGCACACCTCTTTGTCCCTCCCCCTTTGTGAATGGGGATGCCAGAGGACAGGAACCAGTCTTTGGAAAATCTCCCTTCGACGGACAAATTAAATAAAGTGACTAGTAGTTCTGCCGCCACACATCCCAGCGGCTTTAGTATCGCTGGATGTATCCCTTCTGGCCCTGCCGCTCTCGCAGTAACTAATTGCTCAATGCTCTTCCTTACTTCGCGGATGTGTCTGTATCTTCTATCTCTGGTATATGCAACTTACCGGTCACTGGAAGCCCATGAGCCCCTTGGTCTGATCTGCAAACACTTCGGAAGAATTCAAGTAGCGCAGTGGCTTTCTCCTCCCCATTTGTGGCGTGTTTACCTCTCTCATTCTTCAATGCACCAACTGAGCCTCTCAACGTGACCTTGGATTGAATGTTATTATAGTGTGCCTTAGCATTCTTCTTGGTATTGTCTGCAATCCTATTTTCGTGCTTCCTGCGATGCTCTCGTTGCAGACCTTCTTCCTTTCTTCGAGCTACTTTGTGTTTTAGATAAACTCGATGTCCTTCCGTTTTCTTATGCATTTTCCATGCTACCCGTATCCTTTTCATTGCCTTTCTAACTGCACTGGTCCACCAAGACATTGCCCCTCTCCTTCTGACGTTTCTTAGGAATGCAACTTCATCTGTGAGTGCCATGAGATTATCCTAATCTTAATCCACAGCTCCCTCAGGTAATCTCCTTGCTGGTTTACAGTCCACCTGCTGACCCAGCTCTCTCAGCCCACTGTGATCTATCACAGAAGTTCATTCGATAGTTATCCCGGACAAATAATCCTTTATTCACCAGTCAGTGCTTCTAAATGAGAACTGTTCAACCTTCGCAACGGTCTACGATGTTGAC
>UZAN01051604.1:4130-18719 GCA_900618425.1 Echinostoma caproni | reverse complement strand
ATCGGACCTTCGACCCATTGGTGATGGGGCTTACATGGGCACCCTGCCCTCTGCCCTCAATCCTGAAGACTAAAGACTCAAAGGAAAAACATGAACAATGATTTGGCTCGCCCTTTGATTGGCTGCGCTGCACTTTCTCCCTCTCGGATTTATTTTATTTTTCTTGAATACTACATAATGACCACTCGAAAGGTGTATTCGCAGTGCCAGTTAATGAGTTCCAAACATAATCCGCTCAATAATTTCTCTCGTTGGTTCATTTTCAGATTCCTACTGAAATGAAGAAACACAAGCGTGGAGGCTGGTAAGCAGCGCTTAGTCGCACACCACCATCGAAAATGACTGTGCCCTCATTGGTCAGCACGAACAGCCGGTTCCTCTTCGCAGAGATGACGGATGTGACGTGCACCCTTAAATCCCACATCCACCGTAACACGTTTGTTGTTTTTATTCAAGAATCGTGGCTTGACCATAATGTCGAGGACTCACTAATTGGAATTAATGGTTTTAAATGCTTCCGTAAGTACAGAAAGCACTATAAGAAGAAAACAGGAGGAGTGATCACGTACATCAACTCAACTTGGAGTGGCAAGTCTGAAATTATTTTTGATTATTCCACGGATGGCATCGACCGCTTAACTATTCAATGTTTACCTAGATTTTTGCGGTACAGAACTACAATCATTACCCACTTATACAAAGCTCTCTTTTATAACCAGTCTCACATTTCATCCTTCTTTGATGCATTTATTCCGTCTTTCGTTTCCTTCATAGATGACAGTCTCCACATCAGTGTTGATGACTTGAATCATGGATCCACCTATCCCGTAACTTCTTTTGGCTTAGCTGATATTTGCTTGTCCCCCACAAAAGGTAATTCATTTTTAGACAAGATAATCTCTAACATTTTGCCCTAAACCTCACAGCACCTATTTCCGCTGGTGATCACGAACTGATTCTCATAAGATCTACAGTCTACTCCTGTCCCATTCACAATACAGTCACAAGAACCAACCAAATCACCATTCGCCTTCGCAATCTCTTCCCAAGAAACACACTTATTCTGAAGCGTTCCTTTCGTGTCATTTCTTCGAGGTTTTCTTGCTATCCCTCTTTACACAATGTAGTCAACTTATTCACTGAAGCACCCAACCACACCTATGCTGTCCTTTGGAAACTCCATTTGTTTGTAACGGCAGAATAGCATCTCCACTGCTGAAGTCATTCAGAAGACAGAAGGAACGATCCTACAAATCTAGAGACTCAGCCGCTGTCAAGCATTACATCGACTTTATCAAAGCTGAAATCAAACGCCTCTCTGCCTCATACGCCTCCCAGCCTCTGCAATGTAACAATAGTAAGTGAATTTGGCAAGTTATCGAATTCCTGTGTGGAACCAAATCCCAAACGCCGGATTGTACAACGGATTTGGACAGTGTTAATGTATCATTTATCCATCCATCAAGCGATGCGAACACAATTTGTTACGGATCATGCGGTTCAGGTAGAGGTCGTCTCGAAAAAAGAAACTCTTGAGCTTTTGCGTACCGTGAAAACCACATCAGTGTTGGTCCCGATGGTCTTTCATCTTCCCTTCTGATATATGGGGCTTATTCTGTCAGTGAAATATTCGCATCATTTTTGAACAATTCCTTAAAAATCTACTGTATACCAGACTGTTGGAAACCAGTAACAATTGTTTCCATTCTCAAATCCTCTTCTTCAAACGTTCTAACCAAACGCTTTCGTCCTATCGCTTCAACCTAAGTTGGACTCAAGCCAGCATAATGTGTTGCTCTTAAGCGCATTCAGTCCTCCATTGATGTCCCATATGATCCTCTTCAGTTTCCTTATAAACCAAACAGAGGCACGCTGGATGCAGTTTCCTCTCCTTTACATAAAATTACCAAATCCTTGAGTGACTCTGCGAAATCTGTCCGNGTGTTTCTGGACTACTCATCTGGTTTTGATTCTATTCTTTGTTCCATTCTTCTTCGTAAACTAGAGACCTTCGATTGTCCTAGAGTTATTAGCTTGGCTTGCCGATTACTTCTCCGGGAGAACTCAGGGTACCAGATTAGGTCGAACGAAATCCAAACTGTTATTGAACAGCTCTGGAGTACTCCAGGGTGCAGTTCTTTCTCCATACTTATTTTCCAAATATCCTAATGACTTGTCTGCTAACTCCCCTACTTCTCTCTTCAAATAGGCTGAAGATGTGGTTTTGTGTCAGGCCATCTCCGAATTTTCTGGTCTTTCACAATTTTCGAACAACTTGGATAACGCTCAACGGTTTTCCGCCACATCGGGGCTATCTCTTAATCCCTCCAAATGCTTCGAATGCTTCTTTACGTTATCACGCTCTTCTTTCCTAGCTGGACCGGTATCCATTGGCGCTGAACCAGTGTCCCGGGTAAACTGCAATGAATACTTAGGTGTTTTTATTAATACTAATCTTCACTCTTCCTTTGAAATTCAACATATCGTCAGTAAGCTTCGACGACTTTCTTTTCATATCCATAAATTTCGTCAGTTTCGTATTCAACAATCAATTATTTCCAAATATGTGTGCCAGTGTGTTTTCCCCGTTTTAGTTTGTCGTTCACCTGTTATTTTTTCCAATTTCCTAAAGGAAGATTTTAAACTGCTTCGACGAATATTGACCATCATTAACCGTGTCTCTACAATCCCGCTGAAAGAGTTGGTAACTGACCTATGCGAACGTCATTTGAATGCACGAGAAAAGTTTCCACATAGGATTCTTATCGACTTCACACATCGGCTACAAGCAGATCTAACTTCCTGTTGTTCCCATCTTTCAACTGGATCCCAATATCGGTGTGCTCCCTCTCGAATGAACATATATCGTAACTCTACAGAACCCTCATTAACACGTATTCTAGTTAACACAGAACAGGTTTTCACACACTTTATTAACAGTTCTGGGATTTAAATCTCTTCTATTTCGTTAATTTTTTTCTCCCTTGCTCCAGCTTGCATATTTTTAACTGAAATGTAGACTTCATGCCAACAGATGTTATTACAATGCAATAAAATAAAATGTAAATAGCTTTAACGCTGCATTGCTTCATCTGTCTAACGATAACCAGATACCCTCTTTCCCATGTGAGGTTTCTAATTCCGATCTGATCCCTTTTTCCAATGATGAAGTTTTTAAGCTTCTACGTTCCTTCAAACAACCGTTATCTGCGAGCCTTGATGGTATTTCTCTAGCGTTTCTCAAGTTTGGAGCAGCCACACTAATTAGCATGATGACATATCTGATCAACGAGTCTCTTTCTACCTTAGGTTCTCTAGTCAATAACTCTGGTGTGTTCCAAGGTGCTGTCCTCTCTTCGTATCTTTTCTCTGCTTTCATTAGTGATCTTTCAGTTCCATACTCTGCTCATATCCAAAAGTATGCTGACGATGTCGTTTTATGTCAGACCGTTTCCTCTTCTTCGGAGTTATCTTCCTTTATTGAAAATCTGTCTCGAATCGAACAGTTTTCAAACCAGTCTGATCTTAATCCTAAAACATCCAAGTGCTTGAAATGCATTTTCAGTTCTTCCCGCTCTACATTCTCGTCAAACGCTGTATCCCTTAATTGTAACATTTTGTCTGGAGTGGAATCAACCACCAAATACGTGGCTGTTACTATTGATAATAATCTTCGGTGGTCGACACATTCAGAACTGTATGGGAAAACTTCGGAGCATCTTCTTTGAGCTTCGGAAGCTCAGACATTTTTACACCCCCTAACAAGCTTTGTTCTCCTTTGTTAATCAATGCGTTCTACCTATTTTACTTTACCGCTTCCCTGCAGTATTTCCCTGTCTATTGAAACAAAACTTTAAAACTATCCGTCGTGGATTGATGATGATAAGCCATGCATCTTTAATTTCTGCCGAGTCATTAATCACACCACTTATTAATGGTCATATGAAGTCTTGTATGACCTTTGCAAACAACATTCTAAACGACCCCTACCATCTTTCGCATTTTGACTTATCTTCTTGTCGATCCCACTCAACCATTCGTTTCAATTATCGGTATTTACCCTCTAGAATATACACTTATAGGAGCTCCTCTGTAGCAAATCTAGCTGGAATCTTGAGCAGCAGGAACGAGTTATTAATGAACTACGTCAATCTTTACTTAAATGAATCAAACTTCGAAGATATGCTTTTACACAGCACTGTACTGGATTGGCCTATAGTTCTATATTTTTTCGGGTGTATTGTATTGTATTATATTGTAGCTTTAGCGAGTTTTTATACAAGCCTTCAGCCAGTGTACAACTTTTAACTGAAATTTAAGCATATTAAGCTTGCAAAAGTTATACAGATGCAAAGACAACCATATGATTCTCCGTGGGACCAGTGAACCATTTCAATTGCAACTGTTGACAATTTCAATCGAGACGGAGAACAGCTATAGTTCTTCAATTTTGAAAGCCGCATTGGTAACCTGAGTGTTTCGTCAATTCAGAAGAGAAAATAAATGCGGAGTTCACAGACCTTTTCGTTGCAATGGATGTCCCCAAAGGCTTTTCATGATACATCATCCCTTGCGGTTTTGTGGATCCCGAACAATTTCAAACTGGTCTATTGATACAAAATCCATAGTGGGGCTAATAAATAAAGAAAGACTTCAACTATTTCCGGAACTGCGTCGTTTTCAACTTCCCACCAGTCAGTCTTGATGATGATGAGTAAACAAGATGAATAATCCAAATCTGATCACTGGTTTTAGAGAAGTTGTAGAACAGCTGATTGCAACTTGAAAATAGACTGCGGTACACAAAGGAAAAGATAATTGTTGGTAAAATTTGAGCGATTTTTACAAAATTTGCATGCTGCTGCATGAAGATGGTATCTGAAATAGAGAGACGACAACAGGGCACTAGTAAAGAATATTTGACACAACCAGAACCACCTGAAAGGGTTGAGAAAACATGATTTGGCTGATTTTGCAAACACGTGGTTTGTTTGACAAATTTGATAAAATTATCAAACCAAAGGCGGTTATGGCAAGATTTCCGTACGATAGGATGAACGAAATATTTTGGATATATAATCATTAGAAGAATATTGCAAGGGGACATTTGTTTTCAATCAAGGTTTCATAATTTATGGGTGAGAGTAAAAGTCAGGAGTTGGGTGCGTAACATTATAATATGTTGAACGGTTCACTGTGACTATGCTTGTGCAGGTTGCAAAGCCCATTGTCAGTTTCATACTGCTACGATTTTCAATTATGTGTAATCGTTCTTGCTAGCCAGTTACGAGGGCGCAACCTTATTGCCTGTGTCGGCCGGTTTGGACCGGTGGTCGTGAACCCAGGGAAAAAGAACAGCTTGGATTATACCCCTGTGTGCATATAGGTTAGCGGTCAAGTGTATAATACCGATGACTTCGGCTGTGACTGAGGTGGTCAATCTACCACGTTTAAAGCGGTTCGGGGAATGTGATAAATAATTTGGAACACTGTGCTTGGGTCAACACGACTACCAATGTACACCAAATGAGTAAGGATGACACTTGAGATCGATCTAGAACTATCTTGGCTCAGCCAATGTGGATAGTTTTCTTTCATGTGGTGAATTCATGCCGTGCTGTACGATCGATTTAGGATGCCTCAGAAAGGCATGTGATGAAGTAAACAAAAAGGTATCTAACAGTTATCCCGCATTGATAATGGTGAAGGACCATTTTAAGGGGACAGTACGTGCGCGGCGTTGAATGTGACTATTACTGATCCGTTCAGTCTCTTTATCCTTGTTTCCGTGTCAGCCTCGCCTTAACAGGAAGACAAGCATAATTAAGCTCTTCTTCGCATAAGTCTTTGTATATTTTTGGTGTCCATTCCGTCATATTCCTCTTTGCATTTTCTGTCTTGTTGTGATTCTGTTTTCACTTCCAACCCCTCAGTCACCCCACCCCCTAACGCACAGCCCGCGATATCCTCGTATATACATATATATATGTTTCAGCGCCTAGGAATATTTTTTCAACTCTTCGGAATAGGAAAATTATTGAAAAATCAACGTCATCCGAGATTAGATGCGTGTGTTTCCATGTGTTCACATTCACATGCCTGTATCATGGCAACCAAATTGATTTGTTCCATAAAAGGATCAGACCACCGCAATTTTCGTCACGGCAACGGTCGAGAAACATTTGATAAGCAACGGTAAGTTATGAATGCTGACTTGAACCGTAAACATCACTAACATCAATTATCCGTATAGGCCGATACTGTATTATACGTTTATGTAGTTACGTAAAAAAATAATTACTTGAAGTTGATGATTAGTTGCGCATATTGCAATGTGTAATTACTGATTGTTTCGGCCAATTAAATATTTTCCCAGATTAAGTGGTTTTTAGTGAAAAATCTCGAATATAGAGATAAATTGAAATTAAACCGACGAAATCTTTGCTAGCTCTAGGATTAATAAAGATCATGAAAACGTGATCATTTTAGTCCCCAGAATTCAACGTATTATGTAAAATTCTGTGCCCCAATTTGGTGGTTTGTCTCAAATGCAGAAATTTGATTCGGTGCAAGTGTTTCTCACTGCACAATAAGATTTCTTGTTACTAGGATTGAAAGTGCTTCATCCTTCATTCATGCTTTTGGAAGCATCAGCAGTACACTTAATCAATCGTCTGAAATTATCGATCGCGATTTTCTCTCTTTGTATCAGAAGTCAGGTCAAGTCAAGAGTGCAGTTTATTTACCCACTGTGGACAAAATTTTCAATGAAAAAATGTTATAACTTTTGCTTTGGCATTTAAGTTATTAAAAATGAGTTTAGAGATATGATAAACAGTATAGACGATATTGAAGAGGAACCGAGAACACGAAGCAAATGTAGAAAACTTAAATATGAAAATTTACATGGGACTGTGTATATAAGTTCGTTTAATATTCGTTTCCAAGAAACCAACAAACATGAAAGGTAAGTTACAACGGAATTGTGAAAAGCAGTGGTTAGAGTATATACAAATTCAAATTTATTGTGGGTGACAGAAGTTGAAATGGAGCGAGAGAACGCTGAGTGTAAAGGATGTGATGTGTCGGACAAGATAGAGTCACACAGCCAACCAGCGCCTCCTAAGATACAGCTTCATATCTTGAGATGCTTTTTAGAGAGCGTCTAATTAATATGAAATACTTGGATTATAGACCAGGAAAGGCAACACGAAAGCAGTAGGTAAAATGGCATAAAACGCACGAGAAAATAAATTTAAAAATGATGTACAATGGCACCGTCAGATGTTGAAGGCGTGAAGTATAAAAAATCAACTTTCTAACTTTAGGAAATGTTTTTTCTACATTTCAGGACCATTTGAGGTCAGCAGACAGAAATCATCCAAGATATTCGAAGTGTTGTGGCCTTACATCTTTTACGTTTTTGATTTAGATGTTAGGAACAGATGATCGAGAAATTGTTGATGGCCTACGGTCAGTGAAAAACAAAACTTCAATGCATGTGTTTGGGTTTAACGAAAGGTTAACACCATCGGATCACTGAGAAATGTAATTTATGGCTGATTAAGGGGTTCTTTTTGTTAGTTGCACACCATCAGTAACTAAATCATCAGTATATTTAAATGTGTAAACAGCTGGGGTGACTAGCAAGTTTTGGATGTAAAAGGAGAACAGAAAAGGGGATAAAACTGCACCCTGCATTACACCTTGATTTACAGTAAAAGTGGCAGACCTGATAACATCGAGACAAGTGAATTGGCGTCGGTCAGTGAAATAGTCTCGACCCGAATCAAAAGGTTTGGCGGGAGATTGTGTTGCTGTAGCCTTGCCAATAGGATGTTTCTGTCAACAGAGTTAAACGTGTTTGTGCAGTCCAAAAAATAAACGTGAACAATTTTATGTTTTTGGTCTATAGTGGATAAAACAGAGTGTATAAGGCAAGCAACCGCATCCAAAGTAGAGTGACGTTTACAACAAACAAACTGATTGGAACCACAAAATCAAGATTCGAGGATAGATGCTTAATAATAATTCGCTCAAAAGTCTTAAGTAACACAGACGATGAAGCAATAGGCCGAAACTTACCCTTTTCTTTCTTAGGTACTGGAGTGATACAAACATCACTCCATTTTTTAACAGACCTGTATAAAACATGAGTGAAACGGTTTGTGCGAGGTGGTTTGCAAATGTTTTAGGATCACTGGCGATAACACACCAGGATCAGAGGATTTATTTCTGTTGACAGCATTCAGCTCCTTCAAAACTTGCTCTGTTGACAGTCACAGGAGAATGAAAATCAAGTGACTTTGTATTTGGACTCGGTGGTTCTTGCAGAAGGAAGGAAAATATTTGTTGAGGTCATTGATGTTAGATGAGACTGTAGTTGAATTACCGTGGAGCAAATTTAGTCCCTTCCGTAGCTAACGGCAGAATTTGTACCCTAGTAAGGTGTCAACATACAATTGATTCGGATATAAAATTTAAAAGATTTGACAGTCGGCTTATCTCTTGAGCGATATGCCCTTCCTTTCAGCCGACGTAACCATTTTATTCTTTTAGAGATGAAGTGTCAAGGCTGTGGGTGGATTCTTGCTTGAGGGCAGCACACATTATAACAGCAGTTGAGATGATTGTAAGGTTCTCACATAAGACTGAAATACCGGGATCGTATTGTAGTTGCAAGTCTGGTCCGGCGACCATGGGTTCTAATTCCATCAAATTGACCGGATGATTTTGTTGTATACGTATCTTACGTACACTTTTCTTCGTAAGGATTTGTTGTTTGCATTTACCATATATGGTAGATAAAACTTTAATTAGACAGTGATCAGAATTGCCTACTGGTGCACACTTGTAGGTAGTAGAAAAAGATGGCTCGTCAACGAAAAAGTGGACTAAGGAGACATCACTTCTGGAGTAAAAAACTAACTATGTTCTTAAAAGAGATAAGTGTATAAAAACGCAAATCCCATGTGTTGAAATCACCAGCAATGATTAAAAAATGTGTTAGATCTCTCCAACAAAATTGGATGGAATATATCCAGGTTGGTAGAAAACTCTCAAGAGGTACAGTCAGAAGTGATGTACTGATTTTAAATGATGATCGAAGACTGACGCAGGAGAAAACATGGTGATACGAGAAATGTTTTGTGTACGGTGAGTAAATATGCTTTTACTGGTGTCACACCACGACCGGAGCACATATGTGATGACGCCACCACCGTCAGCTTTTCTTCCTCGTGGTCTATCTGAACGAACTAATTGGAAGCCTTCGATCTGAACCAATTCATCCTCAACCGATTCTTGTAGCTGTGATTCTTGGAAAAGTAGTACACAACTTTTGGAGTACTCTCCGTGACCAATCAGAAGACCGATGTCCCATAACTTAAAAAGAATTAAGCAGCCATTCGAAGACAACAGGTTTCTGTGCTCAAGTGCAACTTTCCAACCAGCGCTATGTTTTCTCCGTTTACCAATTGAGTTTCTTTTAACCTTATTTCACACAAAAAGAGAAAAAGCACGTAAGGACGAGTCGTTGATGTCTTCCGAGAATACTCGTATGGTAGTTAAACATAGCGTGTTGCAGGTGAGCATTGAGGTCACCATAATTGATACGAAAGTACACCCAGAGGTAATGCGTGATAAAAGGAACCAAAACTCCAGCGATAAGAGAAAAGGACAAAGCGAATTTCAAAGGCCTCACGTACGTTTTATTGTTCAATTCTATCCATTGTGTTATGTAATTGGATGATTTTTTGCCATTTGCGCAAGTCTGTTTGACCAGCATTCTATTAGATTTATGAGATCTTAAGTTTACTCTGTTCGATCAGTAGGGTAATGGTACCCTTAATGTGCACAGTAGCTAAAGACTCAGGGCAGTTAGCGACGGATCGATTTTCTCTCCTAAAAGCTAGGTAACTTCCAAGTTCCACAAGGTTACTACTGGCCCATCCTGTCGAACTTTTCTGTTAGTTGGACGGTTGCAAGAAATTAGTAAATGAACTCGGTATCGTATAGGATGGCCGAACATAACACTAAGTTAAATTTTTCATCGGGTTATTGATAATAATCTCAAAATGCATCAAATACGGAAAAGTTTGGTGACATGGGGAATTCTGGCAAGCTGTGTTGACGCATTTGCGTCCCGGTTAATGTAAGCATCGATTGAGTGTGATGTAACATGTGAATTCGGCAATATTTATGTCGAACTCCCCACAAAATAACAGTTCCTTATTTATAATACCCTGTTGGTCTTCCGTGATGAGTGTAAACATACAGGGAACCTAACACTTCAAACCCATTGGTGACCACAGTACTCGAATAGCGTTTTTACATGGAACGAGATATCGGGTTAGTTGTAGTCTACGCTATTCCATCGAGTATTTTTATGGTTACCTTTGTTGAGACCCCTTGCAACGGCACCGCTGCCTCTGCCAATCCCCTTGTCACATCAGCACTTCATATAACCTAAAACATCGATTTAAGTCGATTCAGTTAGTGAATAATGAAACGTGATCGGCAAGGGACAAATTTGTTCGTTTTAATAAAACTGAGCGACAATCACAGATAAACGATATGTCGAGAGAGATTTAAATAGGTCACCCTATTGCAGCCACAGTTCGAAAAATATCACTCAAACATGAATCTTATAAGCCAAAGTTGAACGACGAGTTCATAAATCATGTGAGTTTGTGGACGAAAACACAACATCCATGTTGAGGCAGTTCAAGGAAAGATTGAGGAATGACTTATCGGACACACTGATCAGTAATACTTCGATTGATTTATTGCTGCTATTTATTTAAGAAGCCGATCATTCAGCTTCTGGGAAGAAGCTCGGAAACAATGAGATTAAACCGAACGGAATATGGCGATTGGTTATGGTAATCTGGTTATGCACTGACGCATTGATTACTTGACTTTTTCTATTGGTGAGATCAATTACAAAACATGATACTCTCTCACCTATGGGCACTCCTAGGTGGGCTGGAAAGCCGTTCGAAGCCTCTAGGTCAGCGAAGAACGCAAATTGAACACACCGACATGTGTCTCTGTTGTCGGCATCTTGAAGTATGAATGTCAGACACAGATTAATAGACATGTTTTTCATGAGTTCCCATCAAGCTGAACCACGTTAATCGCCACTGAGCAACCGGGTGTTTAAGATGTTTTTATCTTTGACAATGCGCCCGTTCATCGGAGTGTTTTGGATGTGCAGTTAAACATCAACCACTACATTCTATTTATTTCAGTAAACATTCCTATTTTGAACCACTGTAAGAGACATTCATTAAATTGAAATGCTTTTGAAGCGCTTTTATCACTTTATTCTATTTATTACTCAGCATTTAAAAATGGTTCAAAGAAAACACTGAAACAATACGAGGTGTGCAAAATGGTTTGACGACAGGGGCGCATCTCCTGAACTATGCAGGCTACGATCGCCATATCCTCTCATTTCCTAAGCAAGCTGAGCAACATTACCATTTATAGAAGATAAAACGTTTCAACATTCGTTGACTTTTTTAAATGTTTTTCATCTGACTGGTTTATGGCGGCATGATCAACGTTTGTGCATCTGGGCTAAATGATTCCGGGTCACCGTTAAAAGATTGTGGGTTTTGGCCAGAACAGTATGGGTCAAGGGTGCAGAGCTGTGGGTCGAGGCTAAAGTACTCTGGGTTTTGGCGTTGGGTTGATGACACTAGAGTGCTCATTTTAAATCCGGCAGTTCACACTCACCGTGGATGTGCTTTCTCGTGACTTTGCATGAACAAGACTATTGGAATTGCGGAGCACTCACAAAATCTTTTCAACTTAACTAATACGTTTCAAAGACAAACAGAATGGCATCGGCTTTCATGCTTATTGCCACTCAATATCACTACTATGGTTCGATTTTCAGTCCCGTCAAAGAGGAACCATGGCGTCAAACTATCGAGATGACCCCGGATATCAGGCAACAACGGCTACATTGCCAAGAGTCGATTGGTATCATGCCAAATTCATGTTCCGAATATTCGCGGCGGAGGCTCTGGGAGTGGGAATCATTATTTTCATTCTCGCAGTACATTCCGCCGGTGATGAACTGAAAAGCGACCTCAACGGACCAATCGTTACGGGTGCTGCTTTTGCTGTAGCCGTCTGGACTGTGGGTCCGGTTAGTGGACCACAAATCACGCCAATTATCTCGGTCGCTCGATTACTAACACGACGAATCAACTTTGTCTATTTCATTCTGGGGATTATGGGTCAGACGTTCGGCGCTTTTATGGCTCTGTTGCTTGGATCACGGCTTGTTCCCGGTCTATCGGAAAAGAACAATTTGGTGCTACAAACACCGGGACCAAATGTCACTGATTTGCAGGCGTTCGGCATAGAATGTGTATGCAGCTTCATTCTTATAGTTATCTTTCTCAGTACGCTTGACGAATTTCGGAAGCCATATTGCTCTCAGGGACAGGTGTCTTCGTTTTCTATCATCGTTTTCTTCATGCTTCTGGTTTTGTCCGCTGTAATGGTACGTTGGAGTTCCTGCTTACTCAAGTTCCGAACCGGAATTTAATTTGTCCACTACTATTTCTCTCACCCAAAGTTCCTTCTCATTTCGTTTTCCTTCCCGTGGTAATTTGAAACTGTGATTATATGAAGTTAAATGGGATATAAAAGAGAAATTCATTTCTCGAAGAACCTTATGCACTAAAACAGGACGTATTCTTTTGTGTTCGCATCACTGACCATTTGGTCAGTGTTCATTTGAACACGTCAATCCGAGTGAATATTCCGTAGAAAGCTGATTAAAATTATGCGAATAATTAGATCTATTGCTGGAAAAGAGACGTGATCAGGTTGTTCAAATCCATTTCTACCTGATGCAGCAAAAATAGATAAAAAATATGACTATCCAGTTTTGTTCGTCTATGGACTAGCTGCACTTCAATTAGGGTTTGACTGTGATGTTGGAAATATTTCATAATTCTTCAATTTCACAAGAACTTCGTAATCGAGGCATATGTTTTCACAACCAAGACCTATGATTTATTGTCAGTGGAGCAGCATCGGGAGAGGAGGATTTCAGAGTTCCCTGTCCTGAAAAACGGACTGTTTGTGTGGTGCTTAGGCTTGTACGTTTGGGCCAAGATTGAACCTGTGCTGTTTTTTAAGCTCTCGAACAACTGCATGTATTTTGCACATGATTCTTGAATAGGCGCACATATTGCTAACCCGCTTGTGTTTGTAGAAAAACATATATGGTTCTATTAAAATCGAGAAGTATGGAGGCTTTGTCGTTACATCCCTGGACGCCTCATGGTTGGACTTGTCTGAATTGCTCCATAGGAGATCTTTCGAAAGTGTCTGATAGTGGGAAGCCACCCGAAAATTCAAGTCTTTTTGAAATATATTTATGCTGCTTCCTTCGTTTGCCGATCTTGAGGTAACCCATTTATCGGCACTTTTATTCGGTTGGTGGTCATCCTGTTGACGACGACACGTCTTCTGTTGTTTCCTTCACGATCAAGTGTTTGAATCACTCACCTACTTACTTACTCACTCACTCACTCAGTCTGTCTGTCAGATCAAGGGCATATCTAAATAAGGGTTTTTCTAATGGTGTGCCGTAAGACATTTTGTGATTAACGCGAAAGTATTTGTTGTTCCCGCCATCACATGCATAATGACATTTGAATGAATTTGCCTGGTTTGACCTCAATTAATGTAACTAATTCGGTCTAATCATAAGTGATTCTGATTGGGTTTCATTTTATCTCATTTAAATGAGCATATATTTCATGATAGGAACAGATTTCCGGAAGCAGAAACAACGATTCAAAGGGGTATTATACGTGGCAAGTGAAGAGCTGTATGGCGCTTGTGATGAAATTCGGGCGCATGCCCCCCCCCCCGAGTTACGATTTGGTGACCTGAAACATTTGAGGATCACAGCCTAGTAATGTTTTCACAGGTATTAGGCACATTATTATCTCGGGCGTTGTTTGCCTCATGCTTTACTGGTATATGTCTATTTCGCGTATAGACATTCCAAGGCTGTTCACAACCGATCATCACTTTGATGCATTGGGCTTTTGTTTCCTGCATTTTCTCACACACGGACACACACTGGCGCACTTATTAAGCCACTCAGGTCCCCATGGGTGTCTTCTCTAACCCGGAATCTTTACGAGAGAGATCAACATCTGTCAATCTACTGTGGTTTTTCCAAATAGCCACGAATTGATTATTTTCTCTTTGCTGCTACGAGTTTCTGAATGTTGGTTACATGTTCTGCGAATAAACCTTCGAATGGCTCGAAGATGGTTCCACTGTTCTATTACTCCATAGGATGCAGTTGGTTTACCGTCCTTGTTTCAGACCATGTTACCCATAGTTCCAGTAACCCTAAACATCTCATTTAACTAATGTACTTTTATTCTCATTTGATTTCAGATCAAAACAACCGGCACAGGACTGCATCCGTCAAAAAGTCTAGCGGCCGCGTTATATAATCGTTCATTTGAAAAACTGTGGGTGAGCAGTTTGATCTAATTATATGCGTAACATTTGGTCAAACAATAGAATAAAACAATCACA
>UZAN01051603.1:0-18720 GCA_900618425.1 Echinostoma caproni | reverse complement strand
CGCTCCATTCAACATGGGCTAAACTACGTAAACACCGATAATTGAAAACCTCTGGTCGACGTATATCTTCTACTCGCAAATTCAGGGTCTTACAACCATAAAGCAGAACTGAACGAATGCTAGCACAATATACACGACCCTTCAGCCTCAGTGAAACGCCGCGTTTACGCCAAAGGTGTTTCAGTCCTGCGTATACTGCTCGAGCCTTGGAAATGCGGGCGGTTTTCTCCTTTGCTGCACTACCGTCATTGGTCACGCAACTACCTAAGTAAGAAAAGCAATCCATCACAACTAAATCCTTTATGGATTGGTTGTGACTTGTTACGCATGTCACCAGATAGGTTGCCACGGCGAGCGATGTTTGCCGAGGCAGGTAGCGATTGGAAAAAGATCAAGGGCAGTCAAGCGAGGACCTGGCATGAAGGTATGAAAACCCTAACCAGGGGACTGGGTCACATAGGCCCCGTTAGGCTCCCTGGCTGGGGACCCCGAGATGATGTTCATCGATGCTTAGAGACGCTGAGCGATATGGTTGGGTGTCACAAACAGTGGCGCTTATGTATCTACTTATTATTCTTTCAACTTCAGTCCATATAAATTTGCTATCTTCCTCTTGAATTTGCTTTTAACATACTAATCCTCATTCTGCTCTTTTATCCAAATGGGCAACCAAAACTGGCGCACAAAAGTGCATAGTTAATGATTGTGAGAACTGAAGTGATTTACAAAAAAAGGGCAAACCCCATAATCATTGATATACTGTTAGGGGAAGGTTTGTGGGGAATATTCAAGTAAAAATCAACTTGTTAATCCTGCTTTTAAATAGAGTAAAATTATGAGCGCTTGTGTAGTGTTATTGCAGGATGCACGAGAAACCAGAACGAGAAAGACCCACACATTAGGCTTTATTCGAAATACAGTGTACGTATGGAAGCTGAAAAAGGGAGAGGAGATATAAGTTAGAAAAGCGATGTACAAAGTATTGTCTGAAACCTGAAAGGGGTAACTACCCACCCGAGAACCAGATGAACGAAAAAAGGTCAGTGGAAGGGGGACCGCTGAAGCGAGTTCGAAAGAGCAGAAACCGAAATAGTAATGATAGAAAAGAGAACGAAGCAACTGTCCGTCGATAGGAAAGCGATTGCAGGTTAGAAGTTAAAGACGGTTCATTAATGAGCCGGATGGCCTTACGTTGTACTTTCCCCTTCCCTTTTTCTGATGTTTATTGATGACCTTTCTTCGACATCGAATCCTATTCACGCCTTTGCCGATGACGCTACTCTCCACTCTTCTCTGTCATATTCCTCTCCGCGCATCGCTAACTCCAGCACTAGTGACGACCGCTCCTCCCTTAGTTTCTCCCTAAATTCTGATCTCGCTCTTATCTCCGCTTGGGGCTGTAGCAACCGTGTTCTGTTCAATGCCAGTAAAACTTCCCTCATGTCCATTTCTCTTAAACACACATCTTTCTTCCCTTCCTTGAATTTCAACTCTAACACTCCGTTCCACAGAATCATGCAACGTACTGGGTCTTTCCTTATCTTATTCTCTTTCATGGACACCTTATATTTATCTACTTGTTTCCCGCGCTTCGCGCAAAATTGGTTTCCTCTTCCGCGCCAGACGCTTCTTCACCCCCATTCACCTTCTCTCGCTTTACAAAGCTCAGATTCGCCCTACACTTGAATACTGCAGTCATGTGTGGGATGAAGCTTCGTTTACCTCACTATCTCTTCTTGATCGGGTTCAACGCAAGGCCATCCGTCTCATCAACGACCCGTCCCTAACGTCAAACTTGAAGTCACTAGCTCACCGTCGGGCAGTCGCTTCTTTATCATTGTTCTATCGATATTACTTTGGTTTTTTCTCTGATGAACTTTCCGCATCTGTCCCTCTCCCACTTGTTCTTCCTCGCAGATCCCGCGCACAAGCGGCTAGTCACCCATTTCAAGTGACTATCCCTAGGTGTCGCATTTCTAACTTTCAATCATCCTTTTTCCCAAGAACAGCAAACTGTGGAACGCTCCCCCTTTCGGTCTTCCCTCCAACATACAACATCCATATTTTTAAACGCAGAATCAACAAGCTGGCTCTAGCTTGAATGTTCCCCACACCTTCCCACTTACAGTATATCTTCGGATCATGGGGTTTACCCCTTTTACTGTATTCACTTTCGTGTAATAAAAAAAACGTTGAACACGATCAAAGAGAGAAAAAACAAAATACGTGACTGTAGTATTCGAACATTGGGTGGATTTGAGCTTTGAACAATAGGTCGATCGAGACAATGTGAGTTTCTCCTTGGTTATCAAGTGCAGTTGACCAGGAATGTGATGTAAGCGCCAATAATTCACCCTTAGATCGATGAGGACGTAATCCATATTGACGGTCATGCAGCAAACCGCGTTCGAGAGACGTACGCAGCTGGTCGAAGATAATAGTTTCAAAGGCTTTCGAAATTACTGATGTGAGAGTGATGGGACGGTAGTTGTTGAGGTCAAAAGGGTCACCGAGCCTTGGGGTAGAAAAAAATGGCATTTTACTATGGAGTAGGGAAAGATTTAAGATCGAGTATTGAACAGAAGAGACAGTGTAGATCAGGGGCTAACTCCGGGGCACGCACTTTAAGGACGATAGGTGGAATACCATCCGAACCTGGTAGTTTACAAACATCCCAACTACGAGGAGTCCGGCTTACCTTTCTAGTTGTTGTGATAGGTAGAAAGGAGTGGCTGGATGTGTAGGAGGAGAGTTGAACGGTAGGAGTTGAAAGCACACAGGGAAGCTAAGACCTCTGCTTTTTCGTGTGGTTCATAAACACGAATGCCAGAGGAATCGAAATGGGAAGAAAGTTCAAAGGACAGAAATTGCGTGAAACCGCTTTAGCGAGGGACCAGAACGTTAGGTTACGGGTGGCGGAAGAAGTCAAGCGCATAGCTTTGTGACAAATGAAACGTTCTTTAGGTCTCAGCATGGTGAGCGAGCATTTGTTCCTAGCTTGCACGAAGCGGTTGCGGGATGCTGGATTGGATGAGTGGTGCCAACGACAGATTGCTGGGTTTTTAAAACGTATAGCAAGGTTGCAAGTATGATTAAGCCACCACATGGCCAATGAAGTAACCGCCCGCATTTCCAAGGCTCGAGCAGCTTACGCAGGACTGAAACACCTTTGGTGCAGACGCAATGTTTCGTTTAAACTGAAAGGTCGTGTATACTGCTCCACTGTGCGGTCAGTTCTGTTTTATGGTTGCGAGACCCTAAATTTGTACGTGGAAGATATTCGTCGTCTGGAAGTCTTCGAATACCGACGTTTACGTCGTTCGGCGCGGATCGGATGGCGCAAGCATGTAAGCAACTCTAAGGTAAGCTGTCGAGTATTTCGGTATTGATGAAGAGATGCTTAGAGCTATTGGTAGAGTAGGTGTCTTCCATCTTTCAGGTTAGATTACGAAAGATTCTTCAACTAGTTGGTTGTAGATACTACGAGATATGGCAGCGAATAGGCGGAAGTGTTGTCCCTATTGTCATTTCTTATATATACACCTTTGGCGTAGACGTGACGTTTCACTGCGCCACTGTGCGATC
The DNA here is from genome assembly GCA_900618425.1 of Echinostoma caproni. NCBI lineage: Eukaryota > Metazoa > Platyhelminthes > Trematoda > Plagiorchiida > Echinostomatidae > Echinostoma > Echinostoma caproni. The sequence continues at coordinate 15,135 of UZAN01051603.1, read as the reverse complement.
AGTTCTGCTTTACGGTTGAGACCTTGAATTTGCGGGTGGAAGACATCCGTCGTTTAGCAGTGTTCGACAATCGATGCTTACGTAGTCTGGCCCAAGTGTGATGGAGTGAGCGGGTTAGTAACTTAGAAGTAAGTCGTCAGGTGTTTGGGAATACATCAGACAAAAACTCGCTATCTCATCGAATCCAGCTCAGTAGGCTCCGTTGGTTAGGACACGTTTTGCGTATGTCCGACGGNGAGGCCAACATGACGTGGAGACGAGGCATGGAGAAATGCACAAAGCGATTAGGTAGAGTAGGTGTCTCTCGTCTTCCGGGTTGGGATCCAAAAGACTCCGAAACCGCATGGTTGGAGACCCTGAAGGTCATGGCTGCGAACCGACAGCAATGGCGATCATGCTGTCACTTCTCATCAGACCAGAATGCTTGAACTAGTATGTATGCACAGTTGGGCTGTGTACTCTGTGTTGACCATAGAGGTTCGCTTTCTTTTCCCGTCCCTAAAAATAGGCACAATCCCTGTTCTCCTTACACATTCTCACTTATTTTGTATGCATTGAGTTTGGCAGCGATCAGTGAAGCTCGCTTCACTGTATTACNCAACGATCGAGTGATGCGCGAACCCCGAAGTCAACAGAAATCGAGGTTGTCTTGAAATGCGGTACTAATATAGGCAGCGAGTGATTAATATTAAGCAGGTACAAACCTCCATTCGTCAGACCAATCGGAGAGCGCGTGTTTGTACTGTTGGGATACAATCAAAGTAAAACAGCGCTCCGATGTGTCCAAAGCAGCCTTCAAAGCGTTCGACTCAACAGTTGCGGATGCGTGCAGTTCAATCAAAGACAACGGTCAGAATGCCTTGGATGGCAAGCACACACGCACAAGGGTCAACGGCTAACAGCCAGCTAATCAAATATACAGGATGAAAATACCAATCACGTGAGGAACGGGAACAGTGAACTTGTGTGCGCGTGTGTGTCAGTCGGTGGGCCGGTGGATGCCAATGGGGTTACGAGCAAGGAGAGCGTGAAGTCGCCGGTGCGAGCAACTAAGTGGTGAAGGTGATACAGGCCGTGGATGAGGAAACACAGTCGACCTGATCAATAGATCCGCTGGGTTAACTCAGACGCAGCAAGTTTTCTAAAAAAGTAAGACATGACACGAATGAAGAGATGGTGAGGATATATGCATGCATGCATACATGGATATATACATGCAGTTTGGCGTATGATTAGGGCAAGACTGCCTAAAAGTGAATCGAATTTAACACCTCTCCTCAAAGGTCGGTTAACTGTCCTAAATATCCATTCCACACGCTGCGCAGAGAACGAGGTGGACACGAAAACGGTACAATTTGTTCTTGCCACAGCTGATCCGATAGGTAACACAGGGTCGCCTACAATGGTTGTCTCTTAGCTCATCAGCTCCCTCTAGCAGGCAAAGTTTACGGGTATCTTTTCTTTTTCACTTTTACTTTCTTTTTATTGAATATGCAATGACACAACTTTCAAGAAGAGGGAAGCGGCCAAGCAAAGGGCTGCCATGCAACACATGGTGAAATTCAGGTGGTGGTGGGATTCGAATACACGTCCTCCGAGTTGGTAATTTGGTGACGTTACCACCGGGCCACCACCTCTATAGCTCCCCTTGCGGTCTTGATCGACATTTTCCTCATAAGTTCATTCACCTCGCTTACCACAGACGTGATGCCTTTCTTCGGTCATTTGTTTCACGCTTAGGTTTTTCTCTTTCTTCCCTTGCGGATTTTCATCAGTTGTTTTTTCCTTTTCTTAAACGGTGTTTCTGTATTTCTCACATGATGTAGCACTAAGGTAGACAGAGAACTAGAGGTGTTTAGAATTCGGTCGAGCCTCATTTTTTTCGGTTTATGTCACATCAGTCTTATGGGGCTTGCAGCTCCATTCGAGGGATGGTAATGGGTTTCAACGAAGTGACTTTCATTAAGTGCTCTTGTGAATAGCGCTCCATTGTTGTTGCTTGCCCACTTGCGAGGGCCAAATCCACTCGGCGCTAACAAAATCCCCTGTTGACCCGTCAATCTAACAGTTTCCGGAGCAGATGTAACGGACACGAGTAATCATCGACCTAGAAACTTGAGCGCTTAAGCAGTTTCTTATCTATAACTAATGGAGACACTTGTTCTAATTCTTTAGTTATCTTGAATCTAGGCTCCATACATTGTGAGGCTTTCGTTTCGGTAATGTCCGCCGTCTCAAGGCTGTACCCAGGTGAATCTCGTATGCGTGTCACATGAGAGCCCGAGTAACGTCCACCTGACTGTACCTTTTATTTCTTGTCGTTCGTTTGCTGTGATAGGGTCGGATGGAGGTGCTGAATGTCATCGTAGCGCATTTGCAGTTGATTTACGAAGACCAACGTTCACCGAGATGGTGCTTTTTGTAGGTTCTGCTGTGTCGTGTATCAGCAGTTGACCATCAGGCTTGTTGGTATCAGCGTCCTCAGCCGGATCGTCAGCTTGCTGTGGACCCCGATCGAATGCAGTTCGTTCCGACCTCTCAGTTATCGGATTAGCTAGAATCCACCATTGAGTCAGGTAAACAGCGAATTACCTGTCCCAACCTATCCGATTGCTTGGTTTAGATTACGTCCTCGTTTCCAAGGGAGGTCACAGTTCAGTTGGCCCCCGTCGACAAAACCTCCGAACACCTGCTTCAGCTGGACAACTATTAACAGCAGATATGAGTCCTCCATCTAAAATGGACCATCACGACGAGACTGTACCTTGACTTGGTGTGGTGATTTTGTTATACTCTGGATCTTTATACCACGGCGTCACCGTTTACTGATAATGTAGATTTTCTATCTTTCTATTGTAGCTGATGTACCTACATTGTTAGAAGATTAAGCCTCGTTTCCGGCTGTCCGTTTTTTTCTCTCTCGTTCGTCGCTGAATCATTCGAGCTCATCACAATTTAATCTTCTAACAACGATGGACCGCTTATTTCGCCCGGAGCGATTCGATACCGATCCTCATTCTTCATCCGCTTCCGAACAGTGGATTTACTGGCATGAAACATTCCGCAACTTCATATCTACTGCCGATCTACCCAACATAAATAAGAAAATGTTGCTGGTGAATTTCATATCGCCGTTCGTTTACCAACACATAATCGTTTGTCCCGATTATGAAGATGCCATAAAAACCCTTGAGGGACTGTACGTTAAACCAAAGAACAAAGTGTTCGCATGACATCTGGCAACAGCAAAACAAGAACAAGGACAAACGATTGTTAAGTTTACTTGGAAATTCAGAGTTCTCGCAGATGATTGTAACTTCGTCGCAGTTTCCGCCGAGAGACATCGCGAAACTAGCCGTAATGCTTTCATTACTGGGCTGCTTCCCAACGATATTCACCAGCTGCTTCTTGAAAAGCAAACCCTAAGGTTACAGTGTACTTTCAACGAGGATCGTACTCTGGAAAATGCACAGCAGCAGTCGCTCACTTACGATTCAGTCTTACATTTGCCCTGTAGTTCCATGACTAACCAGACAAATTCCACCATTTCAATACAACGTCCTGGAGCTTCTAATTCACAACCAGAGATCAAAGACCTAGTTGCAGCGGTTTCCGCCAAGTGCTTTTTCTGTGGAAGTTATCGACATCGTTCAAAATGTCCAGCTCGAGAAGCCACATGTAATTCTTGTGGAAAGAAAGGGCATTTCCAAAGGTTTGTCGATTCAATTCCAACATTCATCTCAGAAGTACATTATCTGTGTTAAATCCAACCATTTCGTCCGTTGTTGCAGGATCATCATTCGTCGGTCTCTCCAATTCCACGGTAACAATTCAAGTCAATGGAATAACTTTGGATGAGCTAAGCGATGCAGACAGTTGCGAGAGCTATCAGTGCACCAACATTGCTGCTAGGCATCGATAGCCTGTAGAGTCACCCAAACTTACCGTGTCAATGGCTTCCACTCATCTATCATGTGTTAGCCAAGGGCACGTGTATGCCTCTATTCAATGCAAAAGCACACTAAAATAGGGTAAAACTTTACCTTTAAAAGATTTATGCACAGACATCATTCTCGGTATAGATTTCCTCGGCCAACATCAGAATGTCATCCTTCCCCTTAATGACAATTGTCCACCTTTCTCTGTATATACCTTCAATGCAGCAAAAATGAACATTCCTCATTTGTTTAAAAATCTAGCACCAAATTATGCACCAATCGCTACGAAATCGCTCCGTCAATCAGTTTCGGATCACAAATTTATCGAAGCCGAAGTCAAACAGTTATTGTTAAACAAGATCTTAGAGCCTTCCACATGTCCTTGGAGGGCACAGGTTCTTGTAACAACCATAATAAACGGATGGTAATTGACTCCAGCCAAACTGTAAATCGTTTCACTTACCTAGATGCTTGTCCTCTGTCACCAATGGATGAACTAGTGGAAAAGGTGACTCAATATTGTGTTCAGCACAGTTGATCTGCAAAGTGCCTATCACCAAATTCCCATTCGAGAAGAAGAAAAGCCATATACGTCATTCGAGGCTTGTAGTAAGTTGTATCAGTTCTGCCGTATTCTATTCGGGGTTACGAACGGAGCGGCCTGCTTTCAACGTACGATAGATAATATCGTCCATAAAGCACACCTACAAGATTGATTCGCGTAGGTGGACAGTGTGCAGTTGTGATCCGGAAGAGCATGATAGACATCTCCGCAACTTCATGGATGCCGCTAAGAAACACAGTATAACGTTCAATGAGTGTAATTGGCGCTAACAAAATTCTTCTCGGGTACGAAGTTTCCAAAGGATTAATCAAGCCAGACCCCGAACGATTCTCATTGAGGTAATTACCTCCCCCGAAGGACATCGCTTCGCAAAGACGAGTGGTGGGGATGCTGGCATACTATGCCCATTGGAACCCATACTTCTCCGACAGAATTCACCCATTAGTGCACAACCACACCTTTCCCATTCCGAAGAGTTGAAGAAAGAGCTAGAAAGGGCCGCTATTTTTACCGTTAATTACAACCGCCCAATAATAGTTAAGACCGACGCATCCGACATCACAATAGCAGCAACACTCAATCAGGACGGACGTCCGGTGGCTTGCTCCCTAGTGAGCACCACCACTCAGCGGTCGAAGAAGAAGCGTGCGCAATCGTAGGAGCTCTAAGGAAATGGCAGCATCTTCTACTCGGGAACCACTTTACTCTTATCACTGCCCGGCGTTCAGTTGCCTTTATGTACAAGAAGCAGCACAAAAAGAAAGTGAAAAACGATAAAATTCAACGATGGAAATTAGAGCTATCATACTTTCATTACGACATCCAGTATCTGCCTGCTGGGCAAAATCAAGCTGCCGACACTTTCTCCCGAAACCGGTTTATTTCAGCCATGCAACACACGGACTTGAAACAGTTACACAACATGCTGTGTCACCTCGGTATCACACGCTTGTTGCACTTCTTTCATCCTAGGAACTTACCCTAGACGTTAAAAAAGTTATAAATGATTGTGAAGCTTGTGCACAACTTAAGTCCGGCTTTTTCAAAAGCACTTTTGCAAACTTAATAAAAGCGACCAGACCGTTCAAAAGAATAATCATCCATTTTAAACTTCCGCTTCCCTCCATCTCCCGCAAATACCTTTTGCCCATGATGGACAAATACTCTCGTTTTCCTTTCGCTTTTGCTTGCGTTGGTATGTTATCCTCAAATGTTATTGACTGTTTCACTCAATTATTTTTCTTGTTTGGAGTGCGGTCTTGTGTTCATCCTGATCGTGGCACTGCCTTTATGTCGGATGAACAAAGTTTTCTCCACAATAAGGGACTGGCAAACAGTCGCACAACTCCATCCAACCCACGGGGTAACGGACAAATCGGAAGATTAAATGGAACGTTGTGGAGAGCCATTACTCTGGCACTGAAATCTCAACAAATGGATATAAACCACTGGTAGCATGTTCTACTGGACGCTTTACATTCAGTTCGTTCACTGTTGTGCACTGCCACCAATGAAACGCCTCACGAGAGATTTTAAACATTCAGTCGTAGGTCTACCAATGGTTACTCTCCCGACATGGTTGTCGACTCTGGGACCAGTTATTCTCAAAAGAATGACTTTGACTTTGACCTTCAAAATATCATCCTCTAACGGAAGAAGTGAAACTCCTAAACTGCAACCCATAATATGCTCATGTGCGTCTTCCGAACGGAAAGGAGGAAACTGTATCATTGAGTCTGCTTGCTCCGAAAGCGTCTACATCAGAAAACACTCATGAAACCACAGAAGATCAGCATGTGCACCCTACTTTATTGCCCTCCTGTAGTGTTTCCCGGTCTTTTAAAACACGAATTCAAAACAATTCGCCGCGGTTTGGTGATAATCAGTCGTGCATCACTAATCCCAATTGATTTAATAATCACAGATCTCGTTGGTAGTCACATCAACTCTTGTTTTAAATTTGCTCACAAAATTCTAGGTGACCCTCTTCATCCACTACACCCTGATCTATCGTGTCGTTGTCGTTCCCATCCGTCCACACGCTCCTCATTTCGACAGCTACCCTCTCGCATTAGCATTTATAAAAGTCCCCTGTACCCTGCCTGGCCCGACTACTCACCAAAAAGGAACAGGTCTCAAATGAACTACGTCAAATGAGTTGTACATGATACGTATATCACCGACCTTTCTTACCTTTTGATTATTTTTATTTCATTCTGCGTGACGAACAATGTACATTTTTAACACAAGTTACAAATACAATACAATACAATACAATGAACAGCGGACCGATAATCTACGCACCAGCGAACAACATAAATAATCAAAATTCAAAGGCGTTGCATGACAGGTCTCAAGAAGCTCCCACATAGGTGCTTTGTTCACGCTCCCGCATTGGATTTACGCTCCACTGCCTTGTGAATCAGACTTTTGAGTTAAAGGCTCCGGTTAGGGTTCCCAAAGGAAAACCCCCTCGTCGGTGTGGGCTACCGCGAAGTACATCGTGCCGTCAAGTCTTAAGCACCCATTCGGAAAACCGTCTTTCCCATCTGTCTGGTTCTTCCTCTCAATCCCGAATACTCCAAGGCGTCGGCGGTTTACAAGACCCATCGGATATCACTTAGCATTTTACCAACAAGGCCAAACAATCAGAAGTCATAGGATTTTTAAGGCAAAAATTCCCATTTTACTTAGCCGCGTTCAATGTCCGCACACTCTCTCAGATTGAACAACAAGCTGCTTTAGCTAGAACCCTTGAAACTTTCAAATAAGATGTTTGCTGTCTCCGAAACACGCATACAAGACCCTACTTCAATTTTCTCCCCGCGTTCTCCTGAACCAACCTCAACCTCACGCTTCACCCTTCCTGTGTCATGCGATTCAGCATCCGAAGCTCTCGGTGTTGCTGGTGTTGGGATTGCGCTAAGTGCCAAGGCGGAGCACTCGCTTCTTGACTGGATTTCAGTCAGTAGCCGACTGTGCGCTGTACGTCTCAACGGTTCAGCACGGGTCAACAGCTACAGAACGAAGCGTCGATGCATGTTCGTCGTATCGGCGTATGCACCGACCGATTGCAGTAAACCTGAAATCAAGGATGAATTCTACAGGGATCTTTCTCAAGTACACCAATGTGTTTGATCAACGGATACCGTGGTAATCGCCGGCGACTTCAGTGCTCAAGTGGGACTCCTGGACGAATCAGAGAGGCTTCCTGGTGGACCACATACAATCCCAGCCAACCGTGTTCCTGTCAAGCACGAACTTCGCACACAAGAAACGACACCGCCTTGAATGGAAACCACCAACCTCTTCACAGCGCTGGACCCAAATCGACTACATCGCTACCAGTTACCGCTAGAGAGGATCGATTCAAGACTGCCGCTCCTACTGGTCAACACCTGTGGATACGGACCGCACTTTGCTACGAGCTAAATTCTCCTTATGCCTGGAAAAAACCGTAATTAAGCCACCGAAAACGGATACCTATGATACAACGTCTGCGATTGTTGCAAATCAGCCTTCGAAACGGAACTTTCCGATCGCCTGTCAGTTCGACCACCAACCGAAGGATTCAATGAACACTGAAAACAAATCAAGGGGGCTTTGCAAATATCAACAAAAACAACCGCAAACCCTCACGCATGCTCAAAACATAAACGATGGATCTCATCGATCTTAGCTATCCTACTGGACGCCCGCAGAACCCTTCCTCCCGATGCGCGCAAATCTCTCAAACGCCAGCTCATCAAGAGTGTGAGGAAAAACCACTAGAAGTAATGAGCAGAACAATGTAGAGGGAATGGAGAAGGCTGCGGCTATTGTTAATAGTCGCAACCTTTTCCGTCTAATTAAGAATACGGTCCCCAGGAAAATAGGCGTAAGTGAGGTAATTGAGGAATCCGATGGCACTGTGATTCACCCTCAGCAACACTGTCTTGATTGATGGGTTGAACAATTCGAGGCTCAGTTTAACTGGCCCTCATAGACATCTGACCTATCACCCCCCCTCCCCCACCTCGACTGGACATATACTCCCAGTTGATGCCAGTCCTCCATCTGAAATGGAGGTTTCCCGGGAATTAAGGTATCTCAAAAGGCATAAGGCCTCCGGCCCAGACGAGCTCTCTCCATCCGTTTTCAAGGATGGAGGTTTAGCATTGGTTTCGGAGTTAACGAAACTCCTGGACTCAGTGTGGGAAAGGGAACAGGTTCCAGCTGAATGGTGTGAATCGGTCATCATACCGATTAACAAGAAAGGTGACAGATCCTCTTGTGAAAACCACAGAGGAATTAGTTTACTCAACATCGCTTCTAAACTTCTCGCAGGTATTACACTCCGTTGATTGTCCGCCGCACGTGAACAGTGCACGCGTGAGAAGCAGGCTGGTTTCAGACCTGGTCGAGGTTGTATCGACCACATCTTCACTCTTCGCCAAACTCTGGAGCACCGACATTCTTTTCGTAGACGCACCATCTCTGTTTTCCCCGATTTGAAAGCGGCTTACGACTCAGTCGAGCACTCTAAACTTTGGCACTCCTTTTTCCTGAAGGGTGTTCCCGAGAAGTTAATTTCATTATTACGATCCCTTTATACCCATAGCACGGATGAAGTGTCGGCTCAAATACAGAAGGCTCGGTTGGCATTTGTCAAATTGAGACATGTGTGGCGCCGTCGCGACATCCGGCTGTTTGTAAAGGGTTAAGTGTATGCTACAGTTGTCCACTGAAACAAGCGGTTGACGTCCGTAAACTACGCTGTTTAGGATATGTTGCGCATGTGACGGAGCACGTTGTTTATGGAAGCAGGTGATTGATGGGAAAAAGTAAAGTGTGGTTAAACTCAGACCTAGCACGAGGATATGAAATCCCTAACCAGGATGCATAGATCCCATTAGGCTCCCTAGATGGGGAGCCGGAGACCATGTAACCGGTGGTTAGAGACACTAAGGAATGTGGCGGAGTGTCACGAACAGTGTTGTCCATGTATCTGCTCGTCATCCTTGAGGCCTTAGTCCATGTGAGTTCTCTATCTTCTCTTGGACTCTGCTCTCAATATTCCAGTTTTCATTATGCCCTTTCATCTAACTGGACAGTCGTGAGACAGCAACCAAAACCGGCGCACGAAAGTGCATGGTTAGTGGATGTATAAACTGAACTGAACAGTACTTCAATGTGATTCGACTATGTAGATTCGCCATCGTGAACAGACAAGGAATTGCATAACACAGTGCTCGACGTTCAGTGACTGAATTGGTTAGCACATGTTGAATGCACTCGGCGTGGTACCGGTGTTGACTTGCGCAGCGGTTTTGACAACCACGGTGAACTGTTTTCTCACAGTCCACAGATTATCCAAAATTCATCAGGAGCTTATCGGCGTAGCACACCGAGCACTTCGCTTCCATTTCCCCCAATTATCATTCATTCTTGTTTCGTCACATTCTCAAGTCTGACATTTGCTGTGTTTCTCGAAATATAAACTTCTAATCTGTTTGTACCGGTTGCGCTACAAAGACGTCTGTCGGGTAGTGATGTTCCCGAGGAACACTTTGCCTGTGTAACTGCATTATAACTGCTCATGTAAGATTGAGAGCAATTGCCACAGGTTTCACTCACAAGTGAAGTTTACAGGATTATTTGATCACTATTCGTTAACGTCGTTTTCTTTCGAATTAGCCTTACACGCTCTGTGGAATACCTTTCTGTAAATAATTTCAATGCAGCAGAGTTCATCCCCGACTATCAATTTCCTGGTCTAGATCATGCCCGTTANCGTTATGTGGTCGTTTCCGAGCAATCCAATTAACTAATACAAGGCATACCGAGCCATAGCGATATAGCGAAATGGTGAGCAGTTGGATCCATCTCAAAAAGAAGTTCTCTTTCAGCACTGGCTAATACCTATGTGTACACTCACTCAGTTTCAGTTTTACAACCATTACCCATCCACTATTCGTGCGCCTGTTTTGGTTGCTGTCTAATGGCTTCCATTTGGGTGAAAGATTAACGAAAAGACTGAAATGTTCAAATCATGGTCAAAGTGGAAATAGAGAATTCTTGAATACTAAGGTTGCAAAGAAATTCAGAAGATGCACGAGCGCCACTGTACTGCACTCACTAGATAAATACAGGTGCTGTGCACACGCTGACTTACCTGGGGAGTTACGTAAAATCCATGAGGAGAACCAAGGGTATTGCACATTGCATAAACCAAACTGGCGTTCACCCAATGATAGGCCGCCACGATGTATTCATCTCTGAGCGATCAGATTGTCAACACCACTGTTCGTAGCGCTTTGCTTTGCTAAAGAAACCTGACCCCTTCATTTGCTTAGCAACTTTCGAGGCTTTGCGTGTTCAGTATAGACCACGTGATAATCGACCAGGCCCCACGGTGATCTCGTTTGATCCATTCTGCAAATAATTTTTCCACAGGACATCGCCACCGATGACTTCGACAGTTGCGATAAGTCACTTCCTGGTAATCTATTATAGTGGTAATAATCTTAATGAGCATATCGTGGTGCAGTTGATGTTTAGGGAAGGTTTTGCTCCCAACCAAAGGCCTCTATAAGACAAATGGAAGTGGGGAAGTCCGGCTGCAATGGTGGGATTTTGAACCCTCTCACCTTTGGGGAAATGTGGTGGTGACCCTACTCGCTTGACTAGTTTTCATGGGATCGGCATTTACTGTGTATCATAAACAATTATGAATCCCGCGCAATTCGCTGTGAGTGATAGTGAACATGATTGAAATCGGATATATTTTGAAGTGTTTGTCTATATTTTTATAGCAAATATTTTTTCGCGATCTTAGACAGTTGCTGATGCATGCGTTCCATTGTTATTATCTTTCTTCAGGCCTGTCCAAACACTGGATACATTCAGTTCGTTCAGCATCCGACATCCGGGAACGCTGCTCTCACCGGGTCTCAAACTATTCGCATTGTTCAACAGCAACAACAGATGTCAACTCCCTCGGAGTCGCAACTTACCAGTCCGGTTGGGGATTCCGGTTTTGTGGATCAGACTGAACGATCACAATCACAGCAACAGCAACCGCAACACACTGTTCACTCGTATGGGGCCAATGCTGGTGGTATGCTAGAGAGCAATGCATCCGCGAAATTCATCACTGCTCAGATCACAACTGGACCGTCCTCACAGTCCATCCAATCTGCATCGCATCAACCAATGCAGCTGAACAATCGTACTGTGCTGGTGACGAACGCGAATGATTCATCTTCCGGGCTTCCCTCGGCTGTTAAGATCCAGGACGATCTTTGTTTGACCGAGGCTCAAGTGAATTCTGTTCACAATCTGTTCCAAGGCGCAAATCGTGTATCGCGACCGGAAAAAGCAATGATCGTTTCGTTCATTGCTGGGGCTCGAGGTGAGTGTTTTGGTGACAGGAATAATTGTTAGGGGTGTCCTGACTGCTTTGTTGATTACAACTCTAGTTTAAGCACAGCAATAGCGTCAGTACGGCTTACTCTTGGCCTGGAACTTCACCTTCAGAGAGTCGTGTAATCGTCATAGTAATGTGGAAACTGGTTGCATTTCCCCGGCAAACGGTAACCGGATCACCGTGGGGCCTAAAATAAAAACTCAACCATCATGTGTTACTTTATCCAAGCCTGGTAAAGTGTGAGAACCTAACGGTCCCGATAATTCACTGGACATTGTTCTTGATTTGTTTCTGTTTTGGCGATTGTACATTAGACACAGTCCATCGCCACTCTCCGAGTCCACTTCTTTACCTTGGTCAACCCATATACAGCTGTTTTATTTTATCCACTCTAAACCTCATACGCTTTTACTTTGTGTTTGAGAAGACAAATCAGCATGAAACAGCGATATTCGACCCCAAGACAGTTACACTTGTATATAAGACAATCCGCTATTTTAGATATTATCTTTGCATAGCTTCCCCATCGGATCACAGAGGCAGGGCTAATGAACCACCACAAGGTAAGAATGTCGGTTCACACCATCTCCTGCTCGAAGCTGTTACAATTTTCTGCGTTTTGGGGTACCTTCTTATTTGACATAAGTAGGAAAAACAACGTCAGTTTCGACAACGTGATACAATCTGTCATTTACCGTTCCAAAATAGGGTTGAAATGACCCCTCTAGGGGACTGAGTGACAGAAATAACCAACGCATAGAAAACAAAACGGAAACTACAGAACTTTATTTCGACGGGTCTGTAGAGGCCCTCACACGAAAGCTTTGCTCACGTCCCCCCACGGATCTGCGCCCATCTGTCGTATGGCTCGGAATTTCGAGCCTCTGTTGGTTTCCCAAAGAAAACCCGAAAATTCCAGTTCCCCTACCGGTCGATTTAGGCCTTCTGAGGCTTCGATCAAGGTTCTCGAGGAAAAACGTCATCTAAATCATCGGTTGCTGAGCGGCCCGTGAGCCAAGGGCTGAGACTCATTTGAAAACCCCTTTTCTCATATGTTTCGTTCTTCCTCTTACTCGGAGTTCAACTAATAAGGTGAGCCAATCAGAAGCTGCCTGATTGATCATCCCAACAGATCTTCACTTTTCTACATTCCATGCCCGTACACAATCAGACCAGCCGAAAAACCGCCTTAACTAAAATCATTGACACTCGATTCAGACGTGCGTTGTTTCCGAAAGAAGCATGCAATACCTTTAATTACCACACTGAGTTTTTCTGGCCCGTCCTACTTTTACGCACTGCTGCCCATGCGTCAGGTGATTTACCATTTGGCGCTCGTAGTATTGCCGACGTCAGGCTTGCATATGATGAATGGATACTCACTTTTTCGATTTGGTTCCAAACAGTAACAGGCTATGTGCTGTATGTCTCTATGCTTCACTGCAGCTCAACAGCATCAGAACGAAGCGTCATTGCNGGTGAATTGTAGTGCCCATGAAATAACAGATGAATTCTACAACCACTCTAAAGTGTTCACTCGATGGACCGTGATAGCCGGCGACGATTTCAACGTTCAACTAAGATCCATGGACTAATCAAGAAGGCGCCTTAGGTGGCTCGTGTACAACTCGAACCAACCGGATGACCAAAGGAGATCACTTACTCCACAGATTGTTCGTATCAGGCTTCAGCTTCCCCCATAAGAAACGACAGTGTTTAACATGAAGTTACTCTAACTCGTCTCTGTCTTATCGACAGTTCTGCAGTTTCTAATGGACAGACCAAAACTGTTCAGTGCATCTTACGGACGCAATCGCGTGATTGTTATGACTGACGATTTCCCAAGCAATTAATCCAAGACGGAACTAGTAAAACGGCTTACGAGCGGGTACGTTTTTCTATTTCAATGAACGGCTACTTGGATTCCCAACAGTAAACTAGGAAAGTGGTAACTCATGGACCAAAACAATTTACTTGGTTTTTAGCTAAAGAAAGTATGTTTTTCCCCTCAGGTTTCTGATGCTAATACTATATTGACCCTTGTAGTCCTCAGGTTGAAGTATTCAGCACCAACTCCTATTGGGTGGGGAAAATCTTCGTACTTCATTGTGCAGGTGACGCCCGCTCAAACTGGATAGCCCCCAGCCAATGTCATGCTATCCTGTGCACGTTCCATCTATCCCATTGGATGCATGAGACCAAGGACGGATCCCGAATGGCAAAGTGTCAATGAAAGCAGTGATAACACACTGAACCGAAACCCGAAGACCCTGTGTGACAGGTCTCTATGATTTCCCACACCGATGCTTCGGTCATGTCCCCGCGACGAATCTACTCCAGTCTCTGTTATGGGTCGGACTTTTGTGTTACAGACTCCCACAATAAAAACCCTCTTCGTCGGTGTGAGCTACCGTGAATTGTGTCCTAGACACTCATTTGGAAAACCCTTCCCATTTCATATAATTCACTATTCCAAATCCCCGAACTGCCAATTTCCATGACTTATCTTGGGGTTTACTCCTTCTAGAGTACAACATAGGTTTGTAATGAAATTCCTTCCGGACTGCGCTCAGCACGTTCAGCACTACGTCTTTCGTGTAGACTTGCATAGTTTGTCCCGATTTGTGCAGCAACGATGCATACTTGAAAACGACCTAGTTTTTATTCCGAAGCAGAATTAGTCATAGCTCTTTGTCATCGATCACCTTTACTTTCTGCTTGTACATTTTTCTGATTTTCAAATTGTCAATTGCACTCTTTCTTGTTCCTACAGGTAACCCACATCCTGAAGCCGGAAATACACTACGAATCCGTTTGAGTGAATATCGTGAGCGTGTATTAAATCAAGCCACCGGACAACTGATGGATGTGGCCGCTGATACCTACTTGCATATGGATTATGCAACTGGGAAATGTGAAAAAGTCAAGTACTATCGCAATGAACCACCGGAAGTGTTGCTTCGACTACCTGTCCAACCTGCGGCCTTGCACTAATCCGAGAAGGCTTCTGATCGCCACCACCACCGTATTATCAGTCTCCTATCCTACTCATCGGTGGGCTTCCTGTGATTCTTTGATCTCACCCTCTCCGCGTAATCATCACCCGTACATCTTTATCCCTCTCAGGTTGTTCCGTTCATCTCTCACACATTTGGATCCCCAATGCTTGTGCTGTACCTGCGAGCAGTAATCATATTCTATCCAACTCATTACACCTCCTCCAC
>UZAN01051602.1:3399-18720 GCA_900618425.1 Echinostoma caproni | reverse complement strand
GTCACCAACGATTATGTGCAGTTTAAAATCTAAAAGTGGGGCAATAAAAGGTGTGAACGAGTCGAAAAATGACATACGATCAGACTGTGTACAGGAGGGGGCTATTTATAAGTTAGTCAAAATTGTGTGAGTAAAACGGGAAAATCTAGGGTGACACTGTATAGTTAGGCACTCAATACCTTTTGAGCAGTACTGATAAACAACATGGGACTTGCCACACCAGGAAACATTGACATATGTGGCAACACCGCGTCCGGTCTTTTTTCCTCGAGTTCCACCATCCCGCCGGTAAACTTGAAAACCGTCTATTGGCACTAGAGAGTCATCTACGTCCTTATTTAACCATGATTCTTGAATACAGACTGCACACGTGTTCTTATGAATTCTTGATCGAAGGATACTAGTTAGGTCCGACATATTGGGAAACAGGGACCGAGTGTTGGTGCTGACCAATGAGGGGACAGTCATCTTTGACAGAGGGGTGCAATTAAGGGCAACTTGCTATCCTGCACGCTTGCGTTTTTTGGTCCAGCCTGGACAGTGAGAAAATAGAGTCGCACAGACCGCTGAACCATCGAAGCAGGAAAGGAATTTTCATTTCATTGGTACTGCATTATCTGAGAGCAATTTGCCACCCTGCTCAATGTTTTCTCCTACTGCCGTTTTGTGTTTTAATCATCCGCTTGAACTTATTTCTCACATTGTTGATAACACCTAGAGATTTCATGAACGTGCTCGTGTATGCTAGCATTTGGTGTCCTTGAAATTGATAACGATGCGATTTGATGACAACTAAATCCACAAAAAGCGTAAGTATGATTTTCGAGATAAATGGCGCGACCGAATTCAAAGGCCCCGCCAAGATTTAAAGTTTCATTTTTCAGATATACGAGTTGTTCATTCGTCTTTAGACAGATCATCATCACACCCATTGAGCATTGCCCGTTTGGCCGTTTTATTTGTACTTATCTTCTCAAACACATTTCAGGATTGGCTCGAAAACAATCACACCTTGTAATGTTTCTTTGCTTGTATTGAGCATGTGGTACAACAACCTGTCTTACAGTGATCCACGAATACTAATGGTGTGAAATTCACTTGGATAGAGGACAAGAGAATCTTCCAAGCTGTACATCTCATAACTGTGATCATAATGCACGTAATCGCACAACCCGTCCGTTTGATCATAAGCATATCTGATCTCTCTCACGCTCGAGCGTTCTCAACGAACAGACCGGAAAGACTGAAATAACATCCAGTAATAAATGCACGTTTGTGTTCCGTCCTGAATTCAGTGCTTTATAATAAATACATCCAGTTACCATGTGTCATGCGGTAATTCGAATCGTAGTTTGTGGCCAATGAACCACGCTGATATTCTGTTATACATTTAATTGAAAGGATGAGTTTCCCTTGGCTTGAGAACATGCACCGTCTTGTTTATATCAGATGCACCTGAGATGATCTTTCTTTCTGTTGAACAAGAAAAAATTAGCGGGACTGGATCAGCATTTATGAGAATAGATGTTTTGATAAGAACGTACCCGCTTACCACCATATTGGAGCTTTACGGGGACTTCAAATCTACTTTATGAGCAGCTATCTCAAGCAGGAAATGTATTTTTGTGCTGTCACAAAACACAGATATATCAAAACGTCGTCCACTTGTGTCAGAACAAAAAGATATGGACACCTGAATTTAATAAGTGACGATACCCAGGAGAACTTCCAGGTAGAATAATCCTTTGTTCAATCCATGAAAGAGACCTGAGCTGCTTACAATAAATTAGCATAAACAGAAGTTTGAATGCTTGAATATTTAAAAGGTTTACCTTTGCCCTACTTCATAAATACACATTAACGTTTACCGTTTAAATATTGGCAAATCACTTGATCAATTTTTAGGCCTCAAGTTGCTTCAGCTAACCGATCATGTGTCTTCTTTTTTGGTAGAATCGTGGCTTGCAACAGCTCAATATTTGTGAACGACAGTGTTTACGTAATATGTGCTCAAAATTGGGTTTGGCCTTTTATTTGCTTTTCTCCGGCTCACCATGATCTTTTTACCGGAAAAGTCAGTAAAATAAAAGCATTCCCTAAATGTATAGACTGAGCACTAAAGATGAAACCATGCTCTGTTTTTGTTTGGTCGATGGTCGACAATAAAGAAATCTTCTCGACGGATACCTGGTTTTTGTTTCATTTATGCAAATTAATATGATCAATTCGGGAAATAATGTTGGTATTTCCCAGTTTCGTCTGCTTTCATTCACTTGTTTACGCATGGTGAAATAATTGGCAGCGGAAGCTTTCCTGTTTCACTTTGTGCAACACACTCCAAGACAAAGTTCCATATTCTCAATGACGCAGGCATACCTGCACACACGGGTTTCCCGACTGAAGTGAAACTGTTTATGCAAAGATGTGCAAATCCTATAAGGTGACTTATTTTATTTCAAATGCACGTTGCCGGAACTTGATGAGCTTGAACTCTGGATCATCTCTTTATTTCGTATTGTGTTATTATTCACAAACTCTCTAGTTCGATTTTCAGCGCGTAACCTAAAATCATCTGTTTAATCTGTTGTAAATATGCAATTTCGTTATAGTGTGATCAGTAGTCAACAGATACACAACGTGACAAATGGGAATTTCAGTTTTGAATGATCCACTTATGTCTACCGTCAAACACAAGTTGAAAGTTTTTATAACCTCCAGAGAAAATGATTGCCACCAAAATGTTGTCATTCTTTTAATTTTTCCAAAGATAGAGGTACCTTGCAATCAGAAATCAATTTAACGATTAAAATTCAATTCTGAAATTATGAAAAAGCAAGAAACATTTTTCGAACCAGCATCCTACCAAAACCACTAATACTAAAACGAGAGATGGTGCGCTCCACACCTGTGTCTTTCATAAGCCCACATCGACAGGACAGTGAAGAAAGTGTCATGGTTTTCTTGTTTTGTGTTACAATACCGAACCAATAATGATATTACTTAACTGAGTAAGAGATCTGTGTTTAGAATTAATTGTATAGCGGGTAAAATAGTTTTAAGAACATTTTAGTGAATTGCGGTTGAAGTCCCTCGTGACTGACAAAATAGTACTGCTCTCAGTCCCAAATATGCAATCCATCATTCCCAAAAACAGTTGTTCTCTCATCCTTGAAATTAGAGGAGTAAGAAGAATCCTGGGAGGATAACTCTCGGTCACTTACTGAAATCACATATATTCCTTCCAAGCTAGTCATTCTCACGAGCACGTGATAACCCAATTGAGTCCGAACAGAAACATCGCTTCAACTGTATCTAATTGCATCTGACATGTGCAATATACTTGGGCATCGAAATATGTCAGATGGAGTACACATTAACGATTGATCAGGATTACTGAACTGCATTCGAACATTACATCTAAACGAGGCTCAATGGTCCCGTACAGCCAGAATATATGTCACTTTGGGGACACAGAACACTCCACGGACGAGACCATTGGGGTTCGTGGATTGTTTTAATCATGAAAGTGAACCATGCCAGTTGTTCAGCCCCCCACCCTCACCACTAAAAGCGGTAAACACAATAAATGTACATTTACAAGGTCAACTAAAACTCACTGGGTAACTGTGATGTCACAGTTATTTCACTCATATCATCGCCTACCTGTACATGGTTTGTCGTTGAGTTTGAATCAAACTGCCAAATGGTTCTCCTTCCAAGATGAGTCTAATGAAGGATTCGATTCAATTATATGGTGTCGTGTATAAAGCCAATGAAGCTTGAAACGAAAACTAGGAAAAACTTTGAAACCCCTTTAAGCTGATTGTGTCTCAACAACGGTGTGAATCCGTCCATCCTTCTCCTTTCCTTTTTTCCTAAAAGCTTAAAAATTAGCACGTTTTACTAACATGTTTTTTTTATGCTCACTGGGAGAAATAATCTATGTTAGCCATCAGTTAATTGTCCTTACTAGTACTTGTCTATTCCGGCGATACAATATGTTCTCATGATTTTCCCTATGACCTAATGGACGCGAATTGAAGTTTGCAAAATTAAATTATCACATTCATTCTACTTAATATGTTCTTCATTATCCAGTTCTATGGTTACCATTAAATCGGTATTTTCCATCCCTCTATTTCAAGTGATGTGAGTCCATTTTTCCGCTTATTTGATTAACCTATTTTGCCTAAGAACTGAATTAAGAACGAAGACGAACTACAGAGTGGTTAGTTACTCCACAAGGGTTTTCGAATCTATCACTGAACTAAGGATTTTCAATATATCCAAAATCAATATATTCATCAGTACAAGTTATTGAAAAGTTTTTGTCGATCTCCTCATGGCAGATGTCATAACAAATTAGCATCATTTAAATTATTTCTAACACAAAAAGCACTTCGGTTGTAAATCACGCATGACATAATTATTCGTTCTGATGAGCAAAAAGCACCGCGCGGCACTTCGCTTCATGGGGAGATTCGTCGGTATTGATTACCTTATTTGTTCAGTCCCTTCTATCACCAACACAGCGCATTTATAATATCAAAAATAAAAGCCTACCGTAGAGCGAAACCATGCGCATGCATATATACATACATACACAATTACCTACGCACATAGAGACAGACGGATAGACTGACGAATTAAAGGACCTCAGTCAAACAGAACATTCAACAGTAATGCATATATTGGCTTTACATTTTTGCCGTCAACCATATGTTTAGGGGTAAGATTATCGGTTTGAGTTCGGACAACGAGACCATACGTACCGCAGATAAGTTTCAACACAGAAAAACCAGAAGCCCAGTTCTTTCAATTCCGCCTCCCGAAGCAAACTTCTATTATATCCAAAAATTCTCTAATGTGCAGGGAATAAGCAAGCTTTCAAATAGCAAAAGCAATGGGTTCACAATGGTAAACTAAATTGGAGTTAAACGAAAACGATACGAATGAATCTCCCTATATCATAAAATTCAACAAATTTAACTGATCAGACAAAATCTCTTCCAGAGTCTCATGCATTTTTGTATTGTGCTTCTTTCCTGGTTTAAATAACTGTCGTATTTCTAGATGTTCTGCCAAGTTCACCAAAGCAACGATTTGTGCATTACTTGAGAAAATCCTATCGTAGAATTTTACCATAAATGATGCTGTTGGAAATGTGTGAAGACATTGCAGATGTTGGGAGCCATTGTTTGCACGGTTAGACATAAGAGTATTGGATACACATATATGTCGAACGCTAACAAACACGCAAAGTTGCTGAGTCAGTCGGTTGTATATTTTGTCCAGTTAGTTTGTGACAAACACCTCACTGTTTCTCGAGGTAACAAACTGTTGAAACGATACACACAATATTATGATTATCTCATAATTATAAAATCAAATTTTTCTTCCTTTAGGTGTCACATGTCCTTCGCAACCCTTCAGTCGTTCATTATATTTATCCGCAAGAACAGTACTATTATTTAATTCCTATATTCTCTGGGTTAATGAAACTCCATTTTAATTCATATGAAAATAAACGTACCCCCCCCCACCTACCATCCGTGTATACAATAGACCTCAAAGGCTAAGACCTGTTAAAGTCTTTGCTTCTATTTTGAATGATCGAATTAACCTGTTNGTTTAGAACGAAGATTTTGATAAACGAAACACCATTTCAAAGGTTCATCTCAGTACTAGCTCCCAGGTTATGACTCCAGTGTTTCCGAGCTTTTCAGTTCACGCTTCATTTGCTACATATATGACTAGTTCATCTTTTAAATTGAATCAAATCCTCCGATACTCACTTGAGATACCATTTGTTTAGGTATACAGCAGATAGAACGCCACAATGTTATGTTTTTGAGTGAATGGGTATTAACGCGGCTTAGCAGTCAGCGACAGACGCGAGTGCTCTATTGGTTTTGCTGGGACGAACGAGCAAACAGGTCAACCAGTCTGTCAGTCAAACAGACAAAATAGTTGTATAACTACTACACGTGATATACATATAATAATGCATGCGGAACAATTTGTTCAACATACACACCTGTTCTGGTAGTTTGATATTTGAAAAACTGCTCTCAACAGATAGCAACTGAACCACACTGTTTCTAGCAAACTGTCTGGTACTACGGTACTTTTCCATAGGACCGGTTTATTGCTTCATTCAACTTAGGAACTCACTTTCCTTCATACTCATTTTCCGGAACGATATCTCGATCTGCGCCCATACTCTACTATGTAGCAAATACAGTTCATAACTTGTACATCATCAAACAGAAACAACACTCGCTAAACTAAACTTTGAATATATTTCAATCAACATTTGTGTACATCATTGAAGGCCTTGTAATTTGCACACATAGAGCACCACTCTAAATACGACTGTACACCCTAATTTTTTGCCTGTTGATGGTGTTCTAGTATGACGTGTTTAGTCTCTAGAATGTCCTCCCT
This sequence comes from Echinostoma caproni, assembly GCA_900618425.1. NCBI lineage: Eukaryota > Metazoa > Platyhelminthes > Trematoda > Plagiorchiida > Echinostomatidae > Echinostoma > Echinostoma caproni. The sequence continues at coordinate 12,273 of UZAN01051602.1, read as the reverse complement.
AACGTTTTTTGTCCTACTATTGGTGTCTCAGTTCATTTGGTTAGGGAAGTTTTCCACAGGATTAGTAGCCAATTCGATACCAAAGACAGTTTGTTTTGTAAAATACTTTGACCAATGAGATCGGCTATCCATCTTTCTGCCCTTTTCTGACGTGAGAATACCTTCAGAGGGTCAATATTTCAGTCACCTTTTGCTTGGTAACCAATGACCCTTATACACGGTTAAAAATAACGGACTCAATCATCGGCACTATACAGTGTTCAATATGCCTACCTTGGTGGTGCAGGGGCACACTCGCTCGAATCCTCCTCGTATGTTGCACAATCTTCGAAACAATTGTTTTTCATTACGGATAACGACACACTATTCAGAGTGAGTTAAGTTGAAGTTTATTGACTCTCTGTCAAATACATAATTGGCACTCTGAAGGCACAAAACGCGTCCAATATTCTGACTCCCTATTTATCACAAAATTCTGCAACCCTTGTTTCTTAGACATTGTTATCAGCGTACTTCGGGCAAATTACTTNGCTTCAGGTCACAAGTGCGACACTATTTTTCGGCCAACACTAAATGATCTCGTGAGTATCATCAACAAGAACATTCATGATAAATGGTTACCTCGATCCTTCTTTACATTCTTCAGGGGAGACAGAAAAGGGAAACAATGCTTCCAAGAACCTATACACTATATGAGATCTAAGAATCTAAGAATGCAAAACTTGAATGATGGGGTAGAAAATCCCAGCACATTCTCTAAGTACAGTTTGGTTAAGTGAGTCGGCGATTTCTCGGAAAACGATCAACAATAAAATGAAGAGTTGAGCTGGTCATCCCCGTTCGGGACAAATTGGGCCTTGATTTGCCAAACAACATTTTCTCATTTGAATGCGAATTCGTGAAGAACAATTAGTTCCACAATTTTCAATTTAACGTGACTTGATATTATTCCCTGTAATTACTACCCTCAAATGTTATGACATTGTTTAGAAACGGGCAGAAATTAATTGGCAACAGCGACTGAGAATGTCCCCTTTTATTTTAACTTTCCATTGATGAATCACAAAAGAATTGGCTGGGATGAGCAAATTATGCGCTTCCAAACGTTATGCTGCTTTAGGTTTATCTGCTTTTTATCAAAGAATAACAGGAGCAGCCATCTGAGCGCGTTGTTACTGTGACAACAAACAAAGGTAGGTATCTTAATTGGCATATGCGAAACTCTTCACAAACGCACCAGAAGTGGGTTATTGGTAGATTATCATACTGGGCACATTCCATCCCGTGTCTTTACGTTAAATATGATATCATATAGTAAAGGAAGGTACTGGAACTAAAAGTCACGATTCGATATCTCGAACAGGTGTCATATAACTGTGCTCGCCAGCTCATACGGAGCTAAGTTAGATTTTCGTATTTAATATTCAGTGATAATTAATAGACGTTTCCAGTCTGATTTATCATTATTTTCAGTTAATCATTGTATCCTCGATTGGACAAATCTTTGTAGATCGATGACTTTATTTTGTCTCCTTGATTTCTGAATCAAATTTGAGTAGAAGAACATCGAATTAGATTATGGGGTGATTTCCATCAAGCACTGAGCAAATAGACCGCGAAGTGAAAAGCTTTGAAGGCATGTATAACTTGATATGATGTATCCGTCGCGTTAATGACGCGTGTGCTAAAAAGCTGGGAAGCCCTAGGCAGCTGTTCTGATCTGGTAGGGTCTCATTAGCAGTGCAAATTCATCGACCCAAATGGCGATCGAACCCGGGACCTCACAGGTAGAACGCAAGCATACTACTCACTCGGCCACCGAACAGTTAATCAGGCCTTTCTCATTTTTAGTATAAGCAACATAGCACAGCCCATTTATGTGAGCCTGTTGCGAGTATCATTCCTCGCTCATCTCAGCAATATCCCCCCCGGGTTATGAATCGTTTGGAAACCTTCACAGCTCGAATATTTGTTGTACTAGAATAAATGGGTTGTGCTATATCGTGCAAATGGAAAACAAAAAAACGATCGGATCAGCTGGCCGGTGGTCGAGTGGGTAGTAGGCTTGCGTTCTTCTTGTGAGGTCTCTAGTTCGATCCTCGATGGGTCGATGTATTTACACTACTGATGAGACTCAACCAGATCGAAACAGATCAAATCCTCCATTATTGTCATTCAACGAATGCTCAACTGTTTGACCCTACTGGCTGTCATCAACAGTGCGAATGCATCAACCCAATAAACGCTTAAACAAGGGGCTCCACAGGTAGAATATAATCATACTGGCCAGTTGACCACAGGCCAGCTGCTCTGACCGCTTTTCCCCTCCATAGGTCACATTTGAGTAGTATAAGATTTGATCTTAAGGCACAACGAATTTTTTCTGTGCATCTCCGTTTATCTGGGTGAGTTATCTTGTTCACAGAAAGTTTGTAAAGAGGGTCAGTGCTACTTCACACAAGGACCCAATAAAAACACTCTGATCAGATATCTGATAGCCCAGCATTTGGAACGCCTTATATCTATCTCTATGGTCTAGGTTTTGATCCCGACTTTGATCGATGGCATTCAACTCAGCGAGGTTCAAACGGCTATCCAGCGCTTCTTGGCTTTCCGGTTCCAACATTTTACACTCTGCAAGCGACATGATCTAACCAGAGGTAGAATCAAATAAATGAGAATCGTAATTATAGCGAAACTTTGTATTAACCATGTTTTGGGATTGCTGACCATGCATGCCAGCCTGCGATGAAAACACTGTTTGAGACGAATGTTTCAATTGCGAAAGGCACTCACCTTAAGTGTCAATTTTCGTTCTGGCGAATATTCACTTTAGGCGAACTCCAAGGACATTCACAACGTCAGACCAACAAGTCGCTCCTTCTGAGCTCGATTTTTACTTTGATTTTAAATGACTGTCATTCAGTTCTCATTATCACGCACAATCCTCAATCCACCCAGGTCTACCGTATGCGTGAGGGGCATCATAGACTCCACTTTCACTCTGACTACAGCTCATTGGGGGGTACATACCCACCGTCCCGCCCGGACTTTGAACTCCGAACCCCTTATATAGACGACCTGTCTGTTGTCATTGTGCCACTCAGTTCAAAGAAAGGCTGACGACAAAGAGCAACTTATTTTTGTTCTGGAGTCATCACTAAACCGGAAATAATAAAGTTTTCGAAAAAATCCACCAATGTCAGCCTACAGTCAGAGGTCATTATTCAGACGAATGAACTCAATGGTGTGAGCATTCATTGAACAGTAGAGTTTTCTAAAATCTAAGACCAATATATTAATTACCACAATAATAACAAAATGAACCAATGAAAACCAATGAAAATTACAAAAGCAATGCAGCAGTGTGTTGACCCCGTTCAATTGCCCGATTTCGTACCATCCATTCAAGGGTGATATAATGTTTCCCTAATTTTTACCGAGAACGAGAGGGATGTATAGATTATATCCCCATTTGATCACATAATTTCTACCCCGCCCCTCCTCCCCCCAAAGTTCGACCAAAACTTTGGCAAGTAAATATTTTGCGACAGATCCAGATGAACGGGAAAACCAGGACAGATGGGAGGGGAACAACGATCATCACGTGTGTATCACTGAGGTGATCACTTTGTGCTGTGTATGTTGAAATGTGCGAGCGGTGTTTGCTTTTCACTTGTTCTCAGATTCTCGACCAGATAACCTGAAGAGAAATAAACAGGAAAAGCACCCAGAAGAAAGAATAATGTCAAAGAAATGTTGATATATTTGAACTACCGAACCCCGGTAAAAACAAGTCAGTTTAAAGGTAGAAATAGTTGTTTTAAAAAATTGTATGCATTGCGTTGTGTTTGGATTATACGATATAAGCGAATACCTTGATTATCGTGCCACAGCTTATTTGCATAATAATAATAATGAATGAAACTTAATGTATACACTTTCATAAGTCCAATAAGCAATCTGTCAAATTGAACTCGATACGTTCTTAACCAAACATGTATATGTAAACTTTAATTTTGAATAAATAAACGTATTTCTCGTTCAAATCACTGTTTTTCCGTCACACTTTTAAATAACAAAGTCAAAAACATGAATTTGCACATTTTATTCATAGCCTCATTAGCACACTCATTGAGCGTGTGCAATAGGCACAGGATACTTTTTAGACGATGAAAATTAGCCCTAACAAGGAGTACTATAAGCCCGTGGATATCTGATTGCATACATCACAAAACATTGTAAAGTAACGAAAACGTATAAAAATTAATGTATACCCCAAAAATGAAAGTTTTAAAGTTGGCCTACAAAGGCGATGATATGAGTGAACTTATCAGCGAGCGGTTGAACTGTGCGGTCAAGCGCTTCCATTACGCGGTTGACCATGTCGTTGTCTACATAACCAACCGGATACGAAGACTCATCGGTGAAAGAATCATTGCCCTCTATCCCCACCCCATGACCCCATGGTTACATTGCGCAAAGGTACGTTGGTCGAATAGAATACCTGGAGATTTTCACAAATCGCCGTTTCGACTACAAACACTTTTGGGAGGGGATTTATCAACCAAAAATGTGCGCGGATAACAAGTAGAATAAAACATGAACAGCCGCTCACGTCTTGTCTAAGGTCATTTGACAGTATGCTCTCAAACAGATGAACACAATATATTTATAGCGAAACGGATCTTATTTATTTAGAGTGACTCCACTGAAGTTGATAAACTTTCCCGGAACCGTCTATCAGCGAACAGGATCGCTCAGTTATACTGCCTTAGGAGTACTTCAGTTTTGGTGTTTCATTTTTTAATATTTGTCATGTGTTTGGTGTCGCAAGAGATCAAGGTGCATGCAATGAATGGAATTGGTTAGTCTATTTCACTACACTGTTTACGTTTTGGTGAATCAATCTGTGATTATACTTGTTGCAACTGAGAGATCCGAATTGCATGTGTGGAAAATAATTATGGGATTTTTATTACCTGAACTTGTCAATCTTTCTACAAAACTCAGTAAATAAAACACGTGAGTCCGTTTTCGGTGTCATAACTGTAAACTTCGATACCATTGAAAATGTTTTCTCCGTCGCTAAACAACACTTTTGCAGCGAGAAAACTAGGGCAATATGAGAAACAGCACACAAAAATAACAGAAAATGCACATTGAAAGAGTATATCTGGTAGACTCAATGCCGAAATACCTTGATATACAGTGTTCAAACACAGAAAAGTTCAAGAAGGAAATTGATTTTGTCTCTCTACCCAAACCGCTTTCGATATTTTACCACAAACTGTTCGCATTTTGGAGTATATTTTTCGTCTATTACTTTTTTATTTATTTTAAATTTAGTTCAGTAGTGAAACAAGGGAAAACAATAGTTTAATATTTATCCATTTCCCTGGAGCATATAGAAGAAGATCCGGAAAATGTTTATAACAGTGAGTGGACACTGTGATAAATTAAACCGGACGAACTAAAAGATTATTTGCCAGCGTCCAACAATGCCGCCAAGATAGCAGAATTACCGAAAGGTGAGCCATTCCTTCATGATTTCAGACACGTCACGAATTGCATTTTCAGATATCATGGAGTGTTTGTTGCTGTAGTTTGCTTATTTTTGCAACTCAACTGACTCAAACAGAACATACGCGAATGAGTGTTATTTGCTGTTGAGAACTGAATGTCCGCAAGTGAATACCTTTTTTCTGTCAGTTTTATGTAGGGCGGAAAAGATTTCCGGATTAGGTGTGAAGTAGATTCTACATCATAGATGGAGCGGTCCATGATGGGAGAAATAAATTGGTCATTTCCGTCGGAACAGTACAGCGGAACTGGTAGTGAATGTGATTTCGTTTATGGTTGACCTTCTGTGCAGTCAGCCAATTTTTCCTGAACGTTGATGCTGCTATGAAACACAAATCCAAAGAGTGCCGTTGCTACTCTTGGATTTGGAAAATGTTTGTTTGTGAACACAGACAACAGAATGCGACGAAATACTGTAATGGAAATCCAAACAGGTATATGTGAATATTCATTCGTAGGAGAATAGACCCGTGCAGTGGAACATGTGTTTTCGATCGTTTTCTCTTCCACACGTGACCAACTGCCTTTGGCCTCGTTTATTCAATGTTATTCAATAGGTGTGAAAACTATTGTTTCGATACAAGGTCATTTAAAGTTGGAAAACTCGAAATTTATTTGCAGCTTTCAGCGTGACTCGTGTTAGTTATAATCCGAAAACATCCGCCGCAACCCCAGGTGAACAGGTAAACGCAACGAAATAAACAATCACCGATGCACACGAACACACCCTCGCATGCAGTTCCGGGAACCAATGTGACGAGGATTTCCCAACGGCTGTGAAGCGCAATTAAACATTCACCGTTTTAATTGACAGCTTCAGTTCTTTTGGGACAATCCAATGTGGTAAATTCTAAGCAATTCTGAGCAAAAACGAAACACTTGCAAGGGGGATTTTCGTACCTCAACTATTGTATGATGAAGATGAAAATAACCGATTCCATTCGAACTGATTACGTGTTTCCCGTTCTACTTTCACATTGAACGCATTTATCAGTGGAGACCAGACCGATAGTACTGTAGGTAGTTGATTTTGGGTTCAGTGTTGAAGTCGTGCAGTTTGTAGGGAAGCTTGCATATTGAGTTAATTTTTCAGCTGCTCATAACTGTTGTATTATTGAGCTTATCTGAACCAAGTTGATGGGAACATTCATAAAAGATGAGTTTAAAACCACCTCTATATAAACCGGAACTAACAAGATGTTTTTTTCAACTATTTATCAATTACAAAGCCCTCTGAATACAAAGTTCTTTGTTTATTTCGCACCTACTATTGAATACGAATTATGAAATCTTTTACATTAAGCATACTTCAGTTATAATACAAATGATGCAGCGAAATCATACTGGACATAAATCGTGCAGTATATTTTAATATGGTGTTTTCTTTTGAAATGTATCGTTGCTGATAGTGCTAGTAATATTCTTTATCTTCCGTTTATACGATAAATTATAAAATCGATTTTCCAGAAGCTAGCCACGGAAAACGAGTGCCACGCAATCACGGAAAATGAGAAAGTCGAATAAGGATGACGAGATGGAATGGCATTAAATGCGAGTCGATGGGTGGTCTTTATCGTCTAATCACCGCCGGCTTCGAATAAACGAAAGATGCAAAGAGAAACTCTCCACTTTTGACAAGAAAGGGAAACCAAACGAGGAGACCTTCTTAATGTTTAAGTTGCCATGAATTTTCCGATTTCGGGGACTGTTCAAAGCTCAGGAAAGAGGAAGTAAGTGAAATGTTTGAGCGAACTATGAGTGAACTGTCAATTGTGCATGTGAGAGGAGCCAGAGTTCTTTATAAACCTAGTTCCCATGTGCTTAGATTACACGAAACTTGTATCACACATGAATATTATTTGCAAAATACTAAAATTAGAAATACTTGGTTTTGGCGTGTCAAATCCAGTGAAGCACTAATAAGCGTAAGCAAAGATCAGATACCATTCACTTTCCCCCTGTTTTTTTTTAATATTTAATTATTCAGTATGTTATCAATAAATTTCCATCCATTGGGTCAAACAGACAGTCCTCTGTTAGTGAATCCGTAGAAAGTTTGATGTCCAAACATTTAAGTGATGATAACCATAAAAATTATGCATGCAATTTCAAAAGAGAGATACACTCCTGGTGATTTACTTCACGCCCAGCAGTAGGAAGAGTTAATTGACAACGATAACTGCCAGTTATTTTCTGCAAAATGTCTTCATCAATTTCGTGTCAAAGATGTTAAAGCAGGCATTGCATGCAGCTACTGCCAAAAATGCTATCATCCCAGCTGCACGAACCTATCGAACAAGCGAGTCAAACAGATGGCAGCACAACCAGATTGTTCATGGTTTTGCACTGATTGTATACAGGTTCCTATAGTGAAGTGTATAACAGGCCTAACAAGTAAGTATGAAGAACTATTATTAGAGATTGAGGAAAGAGCCAGTGCAAAAATTTCGGCGCTTGAGGATAAAATAACCGCTTTGAGTACTCCAGTCCCTCCGACCAGCCCGATTCAACGGCCACCTAAGCGTCAAACGTGCTCCACAAACAGCACGATTCCTGTACAACGTACGCAGGAAATAGATGCAAACAATACATCAACCGTAACAAAAGAAATAACCATTGACGCAGAGCCAAAGGATATCACTGAATCCTAGCAAACCATCAGAAAACCCATCAGTAGGTTGCAAGAAAGACTTTAGCAACACCACCTCACAGTCATCTGCACGAATTTACCAGAGCCGACAACCAAAACACTGAGGGGAAGGCAAGAAGAAGATCTTGGTCGTTGAAAAGGTTTGTGCACTCTAATGAAAATTGATGTCCAACCTGGGAGCCTCACACAGCTTGTGCTCCAGCCAAATTTGCCACACGCAAGAGAGTTACGAGTTACACTGATGAGTGAAATGGACGTTGAGAACATCACTCTTTCGATTTATCTTTTGAGCAATAGCTCCAGCACCACACGAATTTTCTCTGATAGACCATGGGCGGAGAGCGTGCAACGCCGGAACAATCCAGAGGGTGCACGGGAGGTAGAGAACAAAAGGGTTGTTCTCATTCATGGGGTCTCACAACTAAATGATCCCGATGAGTCCAAATGGTTTTACAACGACCATAAGAAGTGGTGTTTCATTAAAGACCTGATAAACTGCCAAGATGTTGACAAAATATTGAAAATCGGTTTTCGTAGCTCGGGTGAACTGAATTCCATTTTGCCTGTTCGCCGAGCTTGGCAATTTGTTTGCCAACTCAATAAACAGGCACATCGAACTGGATCACGTGTACACGGCAATG
>UZAN01051600.1:0-16818 GCA_900618425.1 Echinostoma caproni | reverse complement strand
GACAACGAGAGAAAGACTTTGCACACGGATGCAATCAATACACTTGTTCATCTTTGATTGTGAATTAACCCCCCTCCCCTCTCCCTCCCCCCGCATTCCTCCCCTCCATGAATGTATCGATAAGCACGGATGAAGTCGAGCGAGTAGTAGGGCGATTAGGTTGATACATTTAGAGCTTCGGTTGAATCTAAATGTACCCTTTCGATTTCGCAGTGGATCGATTTGTTTCGGTGGTTTATCCAGTAGTTCATCGACGGATCCGAAGCAGATCTGTGCTCGAAGTTGTGCCTGCATGCATCGTCGGGGACGGGCGAGACTCAGATGACTGGGAGCTCGAACTCGGGTTTGACGGATTCGCACCGTTGGTGACTTCTTGCAAGGAAGTTTGAAAAAAAACCAGCCAGTGGCTGCTCTGTTTGACACTTCTTGCATCTTTCGTTCCATCTCTTTCCGATTCCTTGCAACAAAGCTCCTGCATCTCCGTATAGATCAGGGATGATACTAACGCGTAGAGTTTGCTGAACAGACGTGGATCACAAAAGTGAGATGACCTCATCGGGTTGAATTATCACTTAAATGCAGTCAAACACACATATATAGACGAGCTTGCCAATCCCATCACCGTGAGTTAATAAGGCTACCAGAGGTCCTGTGTGCAAAGCTGCAAAGCTGCTGCTAATGAAGGGCGGTAAAAACGCCCAGCGCTGGCCGTAAAGCAACATGGGCCAGATAGGAGTCTTACTGGATCACTTTTGTGTCTCTGAAGTTTAAGAACAATTTATTTTTAAACTCCCAAGAATCATTTGCTCAGGGGACTGTCCGCCACAAGAACTTGAACGAACTCGAAGACGCTCAGGGACAATAGTGTAAAGGAGGAAGCTCTTCAGAACACTGCGAGTTGTTGAAACGAAGTTCACCGAGGTACATCGCTTGTGTTTCCTGCTGCAGCGCTTTTGTACAAGTCACAATCCCGCAGATCATCCCCTATAATTCGAAAGATAAATTGCCTTTTCGTTCCACATCTATGACCATTTACCATTTTTTCTGTCCACGTTTGACTGGATCTTTCGAAAGAACTGTAAGAAAATTAACGCAAAGAATCAAATAGCACAAGCCAGCCTGGCTGAGTACAGACACGAATATAACTCGGTTCCTGTACAGTGGCTGCTCTCTCCGCGAAGACACAGACCATCGGACCAAACGGTTCAGTTTGTTCAGTTTGACCTCGAAACTTCCGACAAACTCGTCGATGGTGGTTCGTCAATGTTACCGAGTTACAGCTTCGCTGATGATCATTCAGTCATCTGTTCAACGCATCTCTTTGTTCTCCAAACGTGATTTGTTCAGCTAGGTCGTTCACCCGGGATGGTCTCAGGTGGGGATGGAAAATGGTCGATATCTTTCATATGATCCGATGGTGTGAATTGGAAACAGATCACCCCTCGCTCTCTCGCAAACTATCGAATCTCAGTAGGTTTTTTTTCAAAACACGCAACAACAGTAACAACAAAACATGTATCAATAATGCTAATCTTTCAAGATGAGCAGTCATATACATGAGGTGAATGGTTAACTCAAAAGGTTGAATAGGTGGCTCTGAACTTCAGAGTGACTAAATTCGTGGCAGTATCGTCTCCCGGATTTTTGATTTCTTTGCTAACCTGACCTCTAAATGTTGGTTTATAGGACGAAACCAGTAATAGCGAACCAGGTATGCAAACCCTAACCAGGAGACTGGGTCACATAGGCCCCGTTAGGCTCCCTGGCTGGGGACCCCGAGATCACGGTCACCGATGGTCAGAGACACTGAGTGATATGGCTGGGTGTCGCAAACAGTGGCGCTCATGTGTCTATTCATTATTCTCTTAACACCAATCTATGTGAATTCTCTATCTTTAGTTTGAATTTGTTCTCAACATCCCAATCTTCATTCTGCTCTCTTATCCAAATGAGTGGTCAAAATACAGCAACCAAAACCGGCGCACGAAAGTGCATGGTTTACGGTTGTGAAAAGTGAATTGAACTGAACTAGATCTACCCTCGAACAGATCGAAAACAGACTATATTGGAACCCTATTTCTGCCCGAGCCTATCACTGATCGCTAACCCACCCCTTTATGGTGCAAATGTGGTTAGTTCACACCATACCATTGTCATGACACTTTGTAACCTCCAATCGTTCCTAATAATCTGAAAGTCTGACAACGTTCGAACAAGATGTTACGAAACATACGAAATATTTGAAAGTGTGATTAGAGCCAAGTGAAAACAATTACTTGTCCACTTCTGCAAATCAAATCACCGTGAAGTACATCATGGGATCAGAGGAATAGTTGGGCTACTCTGTATGTTACCCACCCACCTCGACCAGTTCATTCTTACGGTTATTGGTTGCTTGAGCTATCGATCGACAATCGAATAACCCGGTCTTGTAATATTGATCCAAACGTTGGCACTTGCCGTTTCCCCAATTATGAAACTACATATGACCTAACACACCGGTTTTTCGACAGAGATAGGATGACATTAACCACTTAACAAACACTAGTCCTATTGGGCGGAGAAAGTTGCCCAAACTTCTTCTCTGATGTCCGAGCTGATCTATCGTGTTGACCAGAGAGGAGAAAAACGCCCGCATCCGAAGTGACACATTCAAAAATGACTGCTGATACAGAGAGTAGAAAAACACTCCGCGTCACACGTGAAAGATGATTTTGGACAGTACGACAGTTCGATTTCATGTATTGCCATGTTCCACCAATCCAGAGTTCCGGGTGCATATGCGATCGTGCCAAATACGGAATCAGACAGACAGAAAGAGAAATAAACAGACAGACAAGATAGGTGGATTGGTGGACAATTTGGAGACAACTTTATGTTTCAAAGAACCAGTTTACATTCACGCGTCCGGTTGGATTATTGTCTTTCCGTGCCCATTTGACCACTAATTGTGTACGCAGACTGTGTAGCACATAAGATAGCAAACGTCCCATGTTCAACTACACATTTTCCCGATCAAGATTGAGCCAAATCCCGCAGTTCTCGGGCCACTACCTGACTAGTTGTGCGGCTTTAAGTGAATTAGATTACAACGTATCGGAATATTTGGAGGTCAACAATTGGCGAAACATCTTATTTTCTACAACTATTACTTTTTTAGTTTTCTATCATTTTCATTTTGTTTAAATTGAGAAAATTTCAGTCGTAGTTTCATTGAATTTATCATGTTATAATTTTCGGGAAGAGGAAAACGGCCAATCAAAAGGCCGCCGTACAACGCACATACTGATTAGTCAGGCGGTGGCTGCAGTTGGATTCGAATACACATCCTCCGGGGCGATAATTATCACTTGGACATCATTGCCCAGTTGCAATGATTGGTTAAGAGATGAGAAGTTGCGGAGATTGTATACTAGTCAGCGGACCGTCATAATGGTATCAAATGATGCACCACATATTGATTAGAAAAGGTTTAAACGATGCGCCGTTATCAATAAACCATTTGGCATATCTCGTATCTCGCATATCTCGTATGACCTCAGTGTTTTCATCGAGCTAAATGTGAATATGCTAAATAATAGGTGAATGAAAGTGAAAACAACGTTGATCTGTTCGAATTCACTGAACGCTTCTTTTAGCGAGTAAAAAGTACATTGTATTATGAAAGAAATCGTACTTGGTGGTTGGTACGTAAGTGCGTACCCTCCGATGAACGAGTTCATTGCCAAAGATGAAAGCTACTGGAAAATCTGCTCATTATCTAGCGAGTCAAGTGCATAAGCTTGACAGAAATCCATTGAAAACATGAACTTCAAGATGCCGGTTGCAGATGAACATGCTATTGTGTTGAATCTGGGTCCTTTAATAAACGGAAGGTTTTGAACAGCTTTACAGTCCAGTTTGGAACGTTCCTAGCTGCGACAGCCACCACCGTACGTAGTGGCCGTTCTCGTCGGAAAAAAACCGGCGTCAGTGTTGCGTTACCGGATCGCTGTAACCAATCGGCATATTACACTCGTTTCATTTTACACGTTTCCGAATTCCATCTCACGGGTTGGATGGTTAGCTTCTTTACCGAATAGTGCTGTTCATCCAGAAATCGATCAATTGAAGTCATTCTGATCAATGTGTCTGAGAAGTCATTCTCCATTCTTTCCCTTAACTGCCTCAACGTGGTTGTTGGTTTCTCGCTACCAACATCACACAAATGTTTTGTGAACTCATCGTGGAGCTTTGCCTTTGGAAAATACACGTTTGAGTGCTATTTCCGTTTCCGTGGCTGCAATATCACAGCATGTTTTTGTCTTGATGTCGATGATATCGATGAAACTTTTGTAAAGTCATGACCTTTGTTTGAATATTCAGTTACTCTCCGTCGATCTTCCGCGCTGCTGAAATGATGGGATCTTTTCTGTTAATCCTATCTGTCCGTATCCATAGTGTGGATGCGTACAACGCTTAGGTCAGATGCGAGGAATATTGCTGCCACCTATCGTGTTTTTATAGCTCCATTACGGGCGAATTGGATGCCGCTCCAAATGTAACATAAACCGTATATTGTTTTGTATTTGAAAGCCCTGATATAAAGCAAAAACTGATACTGTGGTGATCCAGGCCTTTGTACCCAGTCTCAGGGGAACAGAGGAAGAAGGAAGATGGAAACTGAAGAGAAGCTAGCACCCTATTCTGCCTGTGCGTTGTCAAAGGCCTACAATTTGTTTGGATGTGAATAGTCTACAGTCATACTGCACGACGTGTTCCAATCACGTCCTGTTTCTTATCTCTTTAATCGACGAGAACACATATACCAACTCCATAACGGCTGCAGTTTCTTTCGGTCTTTCCTGATTTCCGTGAATTGGTTATCAACAGATTTTTTCGGGCAGGAGTGTCGCCTCACGAGGTCCTTCCGTTACAAATGGAGTTTGCTTTCGATCGTGTTTATCGCGCACATTTTCTCTGCCCTAGTTCTCTTCCGTTGGCACGGAATAAAACTATGAAACCACTGTAATGGATTCANACACACACACACACACACACACACACACACACACACACACACACACACACACACACACACACAACCGAAGTTGCTTCTAAACCATTAGGACTTTCTTCTGTCATCATCCCCTCGTCTGATAATGTTGGTATTGGTATCTACTGGCCTGATTATGAACAGCCTAAAACAAGTATGATCTCGTTGAGTCTTGTTAGATTGTTGAAACATTTGTAACAATAACGTCTGTCAAGGATGGTCACGTGGTTGCGTGTTATTTACCCACGCTGAACATCTATCGAAGAGCACACTTCCATGGGGCACTATTATCTGTTCCGATAATGCGCCAATGAAACGGTGTCGTCGTGCATCCCACTAGCGACTAAATCTGAAAAAATTGAAACTGGTCAGTTATTTGTCGATCGATATCGATCAGCTCATCACTAGTGCGCACATTTTTCGGCCATTCACTCTTCTGCACCTTTCAGCAGCAGTCAGGACTACATGTGTACCCGTCCAATGTGATCACATGTGTGCATGTGTCTGCTGGTAGACACAGATCAGCTGATCAATTGGCACCGTAGGCCAACGTAGGTTGCCAAAATTGTCATCTGCTAGACTGGAAATCAAATGAACTAGCGAAATTTTCTGATTCGATCGATCGATGGATTGATCGTACTAGCCAATACGTCCAACATGCATTCACAATCACAACCTAGGAAATTCCAGGATGGTAAAAGCAGTCGATCAGCGGTGGGGATTTGTGACAGTCGCCCTCAACTTTACCGTTTTCCAAACATGTACTGTATTGTCCATTTAAACTTTACACTGGAGTGAGTTTATTCCAGAACTATTTATTGGTTGATGCATTGGAAAGATCTATGCATTTTTTATTCTTAATATATTTTAAATTTATCCCAGGATCTCTAAATGTTTCTATTTTAATGCATACGAAACCGATCAGTTATGAGTTTGTGTATTCATCATTTGAGGGTCAGTCTCTCACTCACTGGTGACCCGTTGGCTTTTCTATTTGTTTCATACAATCTGTTCAGATTGTGTGTATTGCATGACTGAGAAAGATCACCATGGATACCTAGTTCATCCATGGTGGATGGTCATATTGAGACTGGCACAATCTACTTTGGGGTTGGGTGCTGAAAGCAACCATTGCAATGAACCCAAATGGTCAACCTTGAGCGCATGTCGAAATCAACTGATTGGCCGTGTTTTTGTGATTTTGCGTTGACATTAGGTGTCGTTAATTTAGTGCTAACGCTTGCTGTATAGTCTATTCAGCATCAATGAAGCACTGCCACTTTCGAATGAAAGGTGTACAAAGTCACCATCTGGCTCAAGAATCATTTGCCGAAAGCAGGAATGCAACGTCTCGGAGGGCTTTGTGTCAGCTTGATTTAGCAGTGCATCTGTGACCGGTATTGCGTTGGTAAACAGTCTGCTGCCGAGCTTCAGTTTCAGCTAGCACATCATAATGTTCTGACTGTAGCTGCATCGATTGACCAAGATCACGACAGAAAATAAATTCCATTGAAAAGTGAACGATACATGGTGTAGNTGGTGTAGACTCGCACTCGATCAATGTCGTAATTGCCTCTCAACATGCACGAACGCTGGCGGAAAATACTTCAAGAAAATGTTATGCTTATTTTTGTGTAATAATTAAAACTTTTTATGCATCCGGAATCGTTTTGTTCAGCCCTCGTAATCGGTGTCCAGTTCACTATAATGCAGTAAATATAAGGGAGGATGTTGTTTCTGTGTGTGTGTGTATGTGTGTGTGATGGTGCTTGAAGGAAGGAGCATTGGAATGGGAGTAGGAACAGGGGGTTGACAGGGATATAAGAAGTTCGTTGTAGAACCAGTGATCTTCGTTGTTCGATATTCTATCGGTTATTCCTTCACATGCATCGATATACTTGCACACAGTGAAATCAACCACGATATTTCTGGCTGTCACTACATTCGGAAACGAGTTTGATGAATCTGAAAAATAATGTGAAACTTTTTTCCTCCTAGCTGGGAAAAAGATACAGTGCAGAGTGGATGGAGACGATCAAAAATTGAAAATCACAATTGGGGGAACACCATTGAAGTCTGAAAGCATAAAAAGAGAGTTTACAAACCCTATTGTAAACATTCTCAACATGCCTAGTCCCGGAAAGATTGTGGGATAGAACTACTCCGAGATATTTTACAGAGTCAGCTTTGGGAATGCTGTGACTGTTAACGATGAGTTCAATTAAATCACTAAACACAGTTTGATAACGGAATGAGGAGTAGGAAAGGCTTCTAACGGTTAATGACTTTGACAGTCTTTATTTGTCTGAATTTTTAATTATTGTAGGTCACCTACCTGATCGAGCGTATGTTTTAATATCAACAAGCGTTTGCCGACGAGCAGATTCAACCAACGGCACTGATTTCGAATTCTAATAGTTTTATATATTTTGCAAGTCAAGTTGTCCCAGTATCATATCAAGATGTCAAGGAGTCATTACAAGTTGGGTGATCATTATTTCAAGATGTCTGGCGATTATTTCCAGTTGTCCCCTTATCATTTCAAGATGTCCTCGGATTAGTTCAAGGTGTCGCGTTGACCTCATCGGTGTTAACACGTCTCCCAGCGATGTCTGGATGGCTACCATGCAACACCGATTTCTCTACCTCACGCTGAAGTGCGCGGGACGATTGCGAGACGGGTTTCGGTCACACACGCCTCAATTCCCATGACACATATCAGTTGTTTATCTTTCTATAGTACACGTATGCCTCTGTGTGTGTCCCCCTCCGCTGATACCAGTGAATCATGCGCGATCAATGCTTGAGCCATCGCTTACCTCCATCGCATGATGTTGCAATACAGTGCGATTGCTCCATCGTCTCGTCCCTCTCATCCGTGACCTTAAACAAGTACATTCCCTCTTACCCTTTCTGTGATCTGATCATATTCCGCGATCTGTGGTACATGGATTCCAATTCACCCACCCCAGCACGAGACTGTTTGATTACGTTTTGTACTGCTCTTGTTGTTACGTCCAGTCCATCCGTGTGCTGATGGCACTCCTGTTGCACAGTCGAAGTTCACTGGACCTGCCTAAAACTCACGGCTGTAGACAAGGTGTGGTTTCTCGCTCTGGTTAGCTGAGCCAAGGCCATGTCCCTTAATGCGGCTGAACCATCCGACCGATCAATAAATGAACCCAATCGGCCGTGTGATTTTCGGGCCGGCAGAGGACGATAATAGGTTCTGAGTCCGATGCTACCTAAATGTTGATAGAGAATCACAAGAGAACGCATTCGAGAACACCACCTCCGTTGGCTTAGTCGCGGATTGACGAGGACCGGGGGTATGGCGATCAGGGCTCATTCGATCGGATCCGAATATCGTGTCAGAATGAGTGAAGCAGTCAGGCCCATCTACACGATCACCAGGGTGAGTTCGAAGCAGGTCAAGTATCGCCTACTGTCAACAGCCGAAGCGATTGCGATTCCGTTGAACCACTCCCAGCTTGTGCGTTCCAAAACAGTCAGTCAGAGCTCTGAAGTTACCATGATGACAGAGCGACATAAAGCCGGTTATCAATTAAGTGTCAAGTCGTTCACGTATCTTATACATTAGGCATAGGCTCAAGTTGTTGGGTTGACCACGTCGGTTGTCACAGTTAAACGTACTGTTCAAGCCTCCTAGCGATGTCACTATGAGGTACAGATTTCTCAACCAACCGTTGAAGTGCGAGGTACACGGTTGTGAGACGTGCCTTGATCACATACACCTCAATACCCATGGAATATCTTTGTCTTTTCTTGTAGACTTAAGCGTCTGCAATGCGTCAACTCCGCCGAACTATCCAGCAATCACGTTTTGGCGTGATCCTCTGGCACCAATGAATAACCCACGGTCAATATGTGCATCATTTTGACACAAATACACATCATTTTAGTGTGCAGTATGCAGACTACAACTTTTTCCATTTCGTTGGGGATACGCAAAGTATGTTTCGTAATGATTGATCATTCATCACGGACATCCTATCCAAAAGACATCAGTGAGTTTTAACAACCTTTGACAGGGATGATGACTGGAAGAGCGTTGCTACCGCTCTTAGTGTGCATCAGCGTACAGCTTACCGTTGGGTACATGCTCGGGAGAAAGGTTATATAGCTGAAGTTCACAGTGGAGCTCGGAGACGCAGTTTGTGTGAGGCTGATGTGAATCAGCTGGTTGAAAGGATCAGCGAAGATTGCACACTTTCTTTAGAAACGCTGCGATCGAAATTGAAGGCCGAATACGACAGAGAGGTTTAGAGCAGCACGATTGTCAACTACCTGAACGGCAGACTCATTACCATGAAGAAAGTACACCCTATTTGTGAAACAATCAATTCGGAGGAAAACAAAACGAAGTGGAAGCTGTTCGTTCGAAGCATACAGCAATACGAAATGATGAATAAGAACATTTTCTGGATTGATGAGAGTAAGTTTGCGTCCTTAGTGCTTACATTTTCTTTCAGCAAATGTTAACCTATTTTCTAATCAGAGTCGTGGACGTGACATGCAGGAACAGAAAGCACGTTGCACGGTTGCCAGCAGCAAAGACAGTAGCCTGCATATTATTGGTGCCATCTCAAAATATGGATTGATAAATTATTAACTCAAGCGTGGCTCATTCACGAAAGAAATCTGTCAATCGTGGTTTCGGACCGTCCTCAATGACTCACCGGAGTTTGTCCGCAGGAATACGATGGTTGTATGCGATAACGCACCTTATCATTTCGGCTTGGAGGCGGTGCTTGATGAGCATGTATATTCCAGTGCCATATTGCTGCGTCTTGCGCCTTATTCTCCAGCACTAAACCCAATTAAGGGTGCCTGGAGTGTGATCAAGTATTGTGTGAAGCAAAGCATGTGTCAGCAATACGGGGTCATACTTTGCGGGGGATCAATCTGACGCCTTTTCTGCGAGAGAATGGCGGACGCAGTGCATGGAGAAATGTACTCAGACTGCCAAGATGTCAGTAAACCCGGATATGTGTGCAAATGTGAATCAACATGTATCTATAATTTACTCGAAAGTGCTCAATTATGAGGGCATTTAAATAAAACATGATCATTTTTTTCATTGGGAAATTCTCCTTTTTCGCCACGATGATTTGGGTCAATTGTGTGGAAAGCGGAGGTGCGGCGAGTTAGACAGTTGTACATGTTATGCGTCACCTAATGATTGTTAGTTTTCAGGAATCTGAAAAGAAAGTAATGAATCACTTGTAGTGTATTTATATCGGTAGAGAATTTAGGCGTAAACAGTTATACAATGACTATTGTAACGTTTCAATCCAAACTGCGACTCGTTGTCAAACGTAAATCAAATCAATAAGATATTGGGATTAACATCCTTCCGGGTGCCTGCGTTATGTTTATGCGTGTATAAGTTCACTAATCGTCACAGGTTTGCGAGTGAGACTTATGTCTATCGGTATCGACGAGTAGGCTTAATCAATTGACCGAGTGTAGAGCTTCGAGAGTTAATCGTTCCCCTTTTNTTTACGCGTCCTTAAGTCCGCTTATCATCACAGGTTTGTGAGTGAGACTTCTGTTTGTCGGTATCAACGAGTAGATGTAATCAATTGACCGAGTGTAGAGCTTCGAGAGTTAATCGTTCCCCTTTTTCTTAGCTCGCGCCACCACCTTTTAGTTATTGATCGCGATCTCCTGACCTGTCCATGTGCAGTCGTCCCAGAGTTGCGACCTCGGGTCATCACGTCCGATGGCAGGCTGATGTTCATGTAGGTGAAGGTGGAGTTGTTTGCCTGCCTCAAATATGCCGTGTTGATTGCTGCCCAGGCAAGCGTAGATTGCCCCTGATCGTTCATACTGTTCGACTCGATCCTTCTCATAAAATACTCCCAGCGATGCATAAGGACAAAGTCAAAATGTTTTGCATTAAATATCTTCCGAATCTGAGCTGTCACTTTCGAACTGCAACAAATATTATCGCAACTCTCGCTCATTCACAACAGCTTGATACACACATACACCACCTTATATAGCACGTGGGTTAGATACCAGGTAGATTCTGTCAGTATTCACCATTGGTGATTTCTAATAAGCCGCATGAAACAGTCGCATACAATCCGTTGGTGGTTTATCACTGACACAATGCCTCAGTTTGACCAATCGACGTTCAAAAACAAATAAAATCGCCCAAATGGATCCATATAGAAAATAGTATGGTTTTCTTACACATTATGGTGCATTTAAGCGCCGTAACTGTCCAAACTATACAGTATCAAACCCGGATTAGCCCCAATCGATTGTTCAGAGGTACCAGGCACTCTTGATGGTCTTGGGTGTGCGTTTCATCCCTTGGGAGATCATTAATTCCCCACGAGGTAATGCATTCAAATGCAATGGAAATGTTTGTGATAACCGATAAACAGGACGAAACAGCTGGCCAGTGCTCTTTGTCGATCACCACAAACATTTCTATCGTATTTGAATGTCCAGAAGGCAAACTGTGCATTGCAACCATACTGGGGTGCATTTCTTCAAGTGATTACTATTAATACTATCGATCCACTTGTGAACTCACCTAATGCACAAGCGATCAAGGCGAATGCATTCCAACCGATACGGTTCGGTTCTCCGAATTGCACTCTCGTTGCAAGAGTGTGACAACACAAGCTAGCTGCGATATTCTTCCATGATATTCGGAACAACCCAGTCTAGAAGCAATGGGTTACAATCAATCATCTTCATCCCTGTGATTTCAGGCTCTCGGCAAACGGGGAAGTGAAAGAAACGTGAAAGATTTAATTATCATTCGATCCATTGCTTTGATCAGCTGATATCGTACTCATGATTGTCAATTGATTAGGTTGTTTATTTTACCCCTTCAAATTTACTAATCCGGTGATATCTTTCTTCACTAACTTTGTGTAAACAATAAAGACAGTGAAACTCACATTTAATTAGAAAACTGAAAAGACTATAACGTAATTTCCAACCGGATCAATCGCTTTACGACCGTTTGATTGAAATTTTTATTGCCGTTAATCACGTGCTATGACGTCAAGAAAATGATCGATTGCTAGATCTATGTGATTGTAGAGATATTTCAAAGTGCCGGTCTGCGTAAGTCGACCTAGAATCTGTCTGTGTTTGGCCATGACTTTTACCCCTTATTTATTCTTCGGGGACGTTCAAATTTAACTCAGCCTGACAAAACAATTTATTTCCTACCAGAAGTTCCCAGATTAAAACTCCCTCGGCACCTGTCTAAAATCCAAAAAATGAAAAGATAAATATGTTAGAACTGCGCACCGTGGACAAACAAAAATAATTGCTATCCGCCTGCTCTAAACGGAATTTTTTGCGCGGTTGTTATTTGTTTTGTTTTTCCATGTTTTCTTTCACCCTGTGAATAATTTGTGAAGTTTGGAGTTGAACACTTGAGATATATATCTAGCGTACAGTGAAATTACTCTGTTTTCAATTCGCCTGTAGAAATCCTCTAACCACAACCTGCCTACTTACATTTTGCGGTAGTACGGCCAGTTCGATGTTTGTAACCGACGAACAACATATTTTTGTGGTGTAACCATCAATACCACAACCACCACCACCACCACCACCACCACCACCATCATCATCATCATCATCATCATTTTCCGAATTAGCATTATCATTCTTATTATTATCACTATGTTTGATACTTCATTTCTAAATTTGTAGTACTTTTACTTGTCGAGGTTCAGCACAATAGACCGGGTTATTTTTGAATACTATAGTAATCAGAGGTCAGGCATCTTTATCCCTTTTTGTTTCTATCCATTCCGAATGACAGATCACTGTTGAAGCTAACTCAGTCAGTCCCATGAATTGGTCAAGGTCCAAAGCACAGTTGCCAAGTTTGTTGATAAGATAGTCTTCGAGTTTAGTTTAGCTTGAGCAAAACTCAGGTCATGTTCTATGAAATTTCCCCGCGTATAAATATCATCTGAAATCAGAAAACCAATTTTATGCCACCAAGCTTGTTTTCGAGAGTTCAACTTAACGCATTTACAGTTGCAAGCCTATTTACACACACAAAAATATATCGCAATATCGGTTGATCACTTGATAGCTTGGACCAACATTAGATAAGATAACTCCTAAACTGAGGAAAATCAAAACACCTTCACTGGCACCGACAACGTTAACTCGGCTAGTGATGAAATTTTGGCAAATAAATTTACCAACTCGACAAACAGATGAAATTAAATTCGGTCCACCGTCTGGCTATAGGCCCCATTTTTCCATACTTTGTCAAAAGAAAGATTACAATGTACAAGGTCAGAGAGGGAGGGGCTCTGGCGTCATCTCTGTGGATAACTGGGGATTACCGGATTTTGTTGCCTTGACTTTCTGTCACTGCTTATGAGAAAATTGCCTGAAATTATTCAAAAACGTTATCAAATTGAGCTGAGTGAACCAATAAACGATGCTTAAAACATTCGACACAACAAATGAGTTTCCATCCAATCAGCTACACGCATGGTGACGTTCCGGAACATGGCAGATGTGGAATCCAGGCAGGTCGTCGGTCCGTAAGTACTGAGAGAAAAAAGTCATTCAAAGTGTGGAAGTACAAAATTAGGTATCTGCTCTCCTCCGTCCGCTAAAATGGTTCCTCAAGACCATCAAAGATTGACGAACAACAAAGGCTTGGTAGCTTTCATGCCCGAAATAAATGACATCACAGGAAAATCAGGGTGCGTTCACAGCGTTTCGAACACCCAGAAGGTGCTTGTGTAGCGAGAAGGCGAGCTGGCTAGGAAAACGTCTATTGATCCAATTCAAAAGCAAACAGTGTATGCGTTCGATCATATACAATCCATTCTCAACCGCGCGGAGGGATGATTCATGTCTCTTTCTGTGGGTCATTCCTTGTTGGCTTTGGTCCGCACTTGGCACGTACGTTGCCTAGTCTTCCGCATGCCATTCCGACCGGTTTGACCCGATCGCGGCGCGAGATGCGTTGATCGACAGCTCCGACGTTGTGGCATTCGGTGGGTATCTTTCCAGTTAACTGTGGATTACCTGTCGGGCTTTAATTGTCGATTCGCCCATTTCGGGTGGCAGTCAACATTGTCTCGCGAGACACTTCCCGCCGCTACGTCTGCGCGTCTGGTCGGATGAGCCCCATTCTTGATTCGGTCGCTAACCAGGACTCTCTTTGTACTGCCTTCCATCACACTTGGAGGGACACAATGAGAGAAAATTCCGAAGACGCACATCGGGTTGATTGCAAGACATTTGACCAAGTGGATATCAGAGTTGAATCCGGGGGCGAGATACGTGACCGTAAACTAAACACGGTCCAAAGAGTCGCCGCAGAAAAAGCTGATGGTCAGCCCCCGTCCCTTCAATCGGAAATCTTTTCGGGCCTCGTGTGAGAAGAGATAAAGATCAGGTTTGAGCGGAAAAGTTAGGAAATCATTCCGAAATGAAACATTTTGAAAGATGTGATCTCTGTGAAACTTTCGCAAAATGACAACCAAGTTGTTCTACTATCCCATTTTCCAATTTCGGGCAAACTCGAAATGGGATTCCTGTGTGTGTGTACTAGGTAGGGGGGGGGGGGGANGGGGGGGGGGGGAACAGGAGCACGTCAGAGCGCGCAATTGCAGAACGCGACAGTGACGAAAGGCTATTTGGATCTGGTAGCTTGCCTGAGTCTATGGTGCATGCATGCAGTACTAGACGTCGTTTGTGCTTGGGACCTCAGTTCACTTTGTGCATACGCGGAATACTTGGAGTTACCCTACGGTCCTTCCCTGCCAGGATCGGCTGACTTTTTTCTTCCCCTGTCATCTCATACTCTATCCGGGAACTTCGATTAAACTGGCTTATCAGGAATGGGGATTAGCTGGAGTAGGATGGTTGAACACGTCACGATGTGGTAGTGAACAGTTAGATGGCAGAAAGTGGACGGCGGTAGACGATTAAGGATCCGGTATGAGAGAGATTTATGTGGGTGATGTAATTTCGGTATCTTGAATTAGACATTTAATTGCCACAAAAATGTTGGCCAATTGATATGATAGATTCCCACAAGTGAGCCTGGTAGTACACGACATGCCGGATTCAGTGAGAGCCTTTCAATAGAAGTCAACTGAGAGTAAGGTAGGTTGCTGTCATCCCAAGTGAACTGACTGACTATCATTGCATACGACAGGTGAAATAATTTGTATCCGTAATTCTGGACAGCCCCGGTGTACGCTGGTTGGTAACGCGGTGTCGCGTTGTAATAATCTGAATAGGCACGAGTCACGAGCCACAGCGGTAGAGAAAGCACGGATTGGCACTGGCTATCGTAGGCTGTAAGCTGGCATCAGCAAGATGAAGGAAGGAGGCCACCGAATTAGCGGTTCAGTTTATTGGAATTAATCAACGGAATTAAATAATATGTAGATAGAAGTATCGTCAGGCAAACGGACGTCGTCCAGTCACCGTTCTTGTTCTCCGGATTTCACGATTTCGGTTTGATCTGCATGGCCTTTGATTGGTCGATAGAGTTGGTCTGTGGTCTGTTGTCCAGAAACTGGGACGCGTAGCCGCTTGGTTGGCTTTATCTTAGTGGCTTAAATCACCGCACACACGCATACACACACACACTGTAATGATTGTAGTAATGGTAAAAATAGTAGTAGTACACACTGAACTCGGAATACGAACCACGTAGTACGGATCACGGAATACGAATCAAGGATTAGCAGTCACGGACTGAATCATGTAATCACCGGACACCGTCAACTGCATGCTGACGTGCGGTCGATCAAATTGTGTGCTCCAGGTTTAATCGGAATCTTTCAGCGAAATCTCGTAGTACATCGTCGAGTCTACGTTCATTCGTTCCAGTTCTGTGAGCTCTATCTTGTGATATCATTTCATTGGAAGTAAATCACTCATATCTCTCCACTGAGCAGTTTTTGTGTTATCATTGAAGCTTTGGGATTTACTCACGCGTGCAAAATTGTGCAGTTTTATTCGCTGTGTCAACATTGTGATATCGCTCGATAGGAAATTCAACAACCTATCCAACGAGCCATGATTGAGCTTTCTAAGTTAAAATTCAATCATTCTACGGATCCATTTGTGCAGTTTACTGCAATCATTGCTGCCACTCGCAGTTGCACTTGTGTCTGTTCCACTGCGGCCAGAAAAGCCGATCGATACTCCCCAAGTGACGTTTGTCATTGTTCTGTGTAATTGTGACCTCCACTCATTCGGATGNCTCCCGGCTCGATAAAGTGTAAAAATGGGAAGTCGCTTAGTGTCAACAAGAGACGCACCAAGTGTTTCGATGGCATCGGAAGTATGCGGCCTGCGAAGTTATAACAAAAAGGTAAAAACGGGGATATTTTGCACACTGCAAAAAACTCTTTCACCTTTCATGTGCTAAACTCTTGCAAACACAGGCAAAACACTTAGCCACTCAGCCAGAAAGTATATGCATCTCTACAAAATGTGCGGGAAACCAGATTACAAATGCATCACATGCATCACAAATAAATAAAAGAAAACATTCTCACGAGCCAAAGAAACAGCGAATTCAAAAAATCGCAAAAATTGAGGCAAAAATAACAGACAAAAGTTCACGAATCAGACCAGATAGCCAAATCGGGGAACCGAGCAAAAGAACAAATATCCCACTCACGTGGTCACCCCAAGGGCAAGGGACGCACACGGCTCCACTGAGGGCGACGACAAAGGCAACAGTAGAAGCACCCGCCACCTCGGAACCCACACACCCAGTGGCC
>UZAN01051598.1:0-16269 GCA_900618425.1 Echinostoma caproni | reverse complement strand
TGAATTATCCACTAGAAGATAGCGGGCAAATTTCTGGGACAGCTGAAGACAGAAAACGGTATAACAATCATCTGAAAGGAGTAGCACTTCGGAGCTGGAACACTGTCGTGTCCCTCAGGATATCACCTATCTCGTTTATTTTCATCAGCTACTCAAATCTCACCTATAGGTAAGCGAAGCCGGTGCATTCTGCAGTGGTCATCTACCTATAAACTGATTGACAGGCGGGTTAAATCAAGTTGACGTTATCCACGGTTAAAACTTCAACAAAAGGGCCTACAACATGCGAATGCAGCTGCTCCAGAGCGGACGGACGACATTTACTGTGTGATAGAACGCCTACAAAGAAAGTGTGACTAACTAATAGGAGTGGACGGATAGCCGGAGTTACAATTCCGCTTACGATAAGCCGGAAGAGCTCTTCAGTAGTCATAAGAAATCGTGTCCCCTGCGGTCCGCACTTAGTTGTTCAAAGGCTATAGGTGTACCTTGGTAGAAAATTTGGTGACGTTGGAGTGGTTTCTTGTACCGAACTTCTACGAAATTCGTTACGATGTTATAAACACACATAAATGCTTGATTGTTGGACGATGGGGACGGGGCTTACCTGAGTTCGAGGAAACAGTTTTTTTGATTTCTAACTGCAAAGTAGTCACAAGCCGTGAGTATTTCAATACCGTGGGGAAATTGACCCTGAAAACAAAAAAGGAGTGTTTACTGTTCGTAATGATAGATAGTGAATCGAACAGAAATGTTCTATCCACTTCCTTCCTTCTTCATGAATGTTAGCATTGCGGTGCGAGCAACTGGTGGTTTAGGATAATTGAAAGTAAAATGCGGAAAATGCACACTGGTCATAAACACAGTGAACAAAGATATCAACATACGGCATACTTGGATGTCCCTATTCAGAACATTTAACCAAGCATAATTGATTGATTAGATTCCACAATGCTACTCACAAGTAACTGCGAGTTAAATACGAACTACACAATTCTTTGGTTTCCAAGCAGTGCTTGTGAAGTGGCAGTGTTCTGCTTGTTCGTTCGCACCGACTACTTTCGACCCTTGTTCTCGCCGTGCTCGACTCGGTTCGCCGCTGCGATGGGGTTAGGGTGTGTTCAACGACGAAGTGAGCATGTGTGCAAAAATGTAAATGTAAATGTCTTTTTACTTCAATTTAGACAGTGAATGTTTGGATTAGCCCATTCGGTTTTTCACAGGCACCAAGCACTGTTGATGATGTTCGATGTGGGTTTCACTCCTTGGGAGATCGTTAATTCCCCATTGTTTGTTTGCATTTTTAGTGCGATGGAGGTCTCAGCACGAAGAAGTCCCAGCCCGAAGAATCGCGGTTCGAGTCCTGACAGGGACACAAAAGTACGCACTGCTGACGAGTTCCAAACAAGACGAAACAGCTGTCCAGTGCTCTTTGTTGGTTATCACAAACATTTCCATCGCACTAAAAATGTCTTTTTACTTCCTTTTTTATTTATTGAATATACAAATGCACAGTCAACTTTCAGGAAGGGGGCTGCGGCCATTCAAAGGCTGCTTGGGAAAATACAAGAATAGGGAAGACGGGCATCGATGGAGGGGATCGAACCCGGGACTCCAAGGTCACACATTGGTGACCTAACCACTTGGCTGCAATGTACGCGGAAACGCGGGTGGTTCGCATGCGAAGCAGATCTCCTCCACTTTACCTGCCTTACTGAAACATACAATCACTGAAAACAAGCCCGAGTGGAAATTTGATATCTCAGTTGGGTGCGACAATTCTAGTTAAAAAAGCGTGTCTACCAACCAGCGTCCATAACGGATGGAGTAGTNAGTATGGAGTGAAGTATCATACTTTTAGTAGCCGGTCTACTATAGATAACGATTATTGAAAGCGCATTCCAACGTAATCATAGCATCATGTTTGGATTAGTCCATTCGATTTTTCACAGGCACCAGGCTCTGTTGGGTTTCACTCCTTGGTCTGAGCAAGGCGATTCCGGATACGCAGTACATGTACGAGGTGCAAATCACCGGGCAAGGAAAACGTGAACTGTAATCTATTGTGAACACTGTTCAGTGATTGCAACTCACACAGAACCAAATATCAACACAACCGAGCACAGGTCACAAGTCATACGAGGGTCGCTATACTCGGACTGTGAGGATGAAACTCCGTCGAGCTCACTGGAGGGCGACTTCAAACGTGATTTAAAGCAGCAGTAGCAGGGTATTGATAATTTGCGAGCTGCCATTAGGAAGCACCCTGTTCCCAAGCGTCAAGCGCATGAGGCTTGGAAAACGATACAAGCCACTAAAAGATGCAGNGGCCTCTATTGGACTGATCAAAGGGTTACCCGTTTCGGCATGATCGAGCTGTCTCATCAGATGGTTTTAGCTCATGAAATTGTGCACGAATGGTGATGGAGAATACTGGTAGTTGAGTCAATGATTTGCATTGCTGTTGAGAGTCAGCAAAGTCAAAACACCACCACTACCACCAACAATAGCAACAACTGATGGGACCCCGACCGTTGTTCGGAATTCAGACGCCATTACGCTTCTCATCCGTAAGAAAGGTTTTAGGGGTGTATGCTTGCTGTAAACATAATCTTATTCCTCCCTACCAACATTTTTACCTTGTCAATAGAGCTGAAGGCTGTCCTTTGAGTCGAACAGAATGTTCATCAGGCTCCACAGTAAGCGATTGCATTAGAAAACGACAATATAACTCCATTTAACAAGCATAACCACAATCGTAGTTTGAAGTACCAAAACACTGGCATGAGAGCACAAAGACCGATGACTGGCACATAATATAACGCGAATTATTAGACCTGAAATAGGCCCGCATACAGAAGCATAATCGGTATTTTAAAAAACGTACCTGACGTCCCACATTCTCCTGAAACGCCGCCGCGGCCGCCCGTCTCACATTGACCTCACGATCAAACAGGCTGACCAAGACCAGAGACTGGGCCACTTGGGTGACATACGGTGCGAAGTCCACCGCACGATAGGCTCGAGCAAACGCCCAGCACACGTAACAAGCTGCATCACGCACGTTGGAACCGTAGCTATGATCACCGGAACGTTCGTCGTAAAACAGAGCACGCATTATGACCGGCATTACCTGATTGAACGAATGAAGGGGGGGGATAGCATGGAAATATATGATATATATATATATCATATATCATATATATATATATATATATGATACCAAATATGTATGAAAATGATTCAGTCAATCTCCTGCTACACCACAACCATGAGAAGTTGCATTTTCGAATGTTCCCACTTTTTAGCAAACGCAAATCAAGTGCATACGTAGTATGAAGGTCCTGATTATGCGATATCGCCCTCTCAGTAGGTCTTGGGTCCTGATGCTGACCACCGACCAACCAACATGTAATGTCGAATTCAGCCAGTGACGTTTCACCTAATCCGACGTACACATAACGCTGTTCACTAAGTGAATAAATCTTGTGAGGTAAGCACAAGACCTGACAATATGCAAGTGCTTGTCTATCAGAGAGAAGCAGAATGTGTTGAAAACGTTCAATCTGCCAGGTGCAACTCAGAGATCCGTAGAAAAATCACTGAGTATCTCAAGAAAAAGTGTTTACAATGTTATATGCAATGGAAGAAGTAGCGGACGATTTTTTAACTCTAGTGTAGCTCAGGCGGTGGTGGCCTGGTGGTAACGTCATCAAATTATCACCCCGAGGATGTATTTGAATCCCAACACCACTGCCTGACTTTCCTCGTTTTGTATTGAATGGCAACCCTTTGACTGGCCATTTCCCCCTTCCTGAAAATTGTATCTTTGTATATCCGATAAAACGAAGTGAAATGAAAAAAGAAGGAAAAGATAGCGCCTAACGACCAACGATAAGTTCAAGGCAGTTAATTATGCGACCTTGGCATGGTTTACCGCCATGAGGGGAATGCATGGTGAGTTCCCAAAGCTTCCACAGTGATTTAACTGACAAGAAAAACGCATCATGGTAACATCAAGTCTTCCGAAGGTTGGTTTTTGCTCTAGATCAGATGGATGTGGTATTCAGTCCCACGAAGTAAGAAAATAACAAACTTTGACGGTACTACGAGGTGTGGTGGACGAATTTTGAACGGGGTTACCTTATTTGGTCGGTGAATATGCCAATGGTGATATTTTCAGTGCTCATGAATCATCTTTAAATTACACGCAGCTCCCAGAGAGAACATTAAGTTTCAAAGGAAAAACAGTTTATGGAGCCAAGAAGTACAAGGAAAGAGTCACTTTACTGCTTTGTTCCAGCCCGAGTGAAGAAAGGTTATCAAGACTGTGTCATTTTAAAGTTGGCTGTCNTAATTGCTCAAGGGCGATCTATTCAGCTATTTATAGATAGCATCCCTAACCCTAACAGAGCAGCAGCCTTCTCGAATGTTAAATTAGTATGACTGCCTCCAAACTAAAATACTTAATCGAATACACGTGGGCTTTGGTAGTAGATGAAATGGACATTCTCATGGCTATGCATCTGGTCAATCAAGCTCGGATAATTGTTCATCTGCAAGTATTAATCAACGCTTTGGTAAAACGGAGTTCAAACTTACACTGCAGCAACCGGTAATGCAAGGAACAGGAGTGAATACGATAGAATCAAAGATTTTACGCATTAGGCATCTATTGATGAGAAGAAACTGTCCATAAGAAGAGGTAAGCCCAGATTGAAGATTTATGATTTTTCTACAAATAAATCCTTGTACTCTACACCGATTTGTTCTGCATTACTGTGGGAACACTGAAATGTTTGTATTCGGCTGTTGAGGTTATTTTTATTGCAGAGGTCATCAAAGCCACAATTATATTTGCGGCTGTAAGATTATTCTCGCTGATGGGAGTGAAATCTGGTTGATCCATGGGCTCTGTCGCACTACCTTCACCGTGCGAACAGGTCAACAATAATCGCGATTGATCTAGCTGAAAAACTAGGTGTAGAATGACTGGTCCCAAAAGGATTGATAACTGCTGTCGCACTGACTAGCCTATACCAATGGTTGAACGCAGTAGTCCCTCCTAGAGCAAGGACAAAATTAGACAGGCTACTGACAAAAGGTCGTCGTAAACTAGTTCAAACGCGACCCATACTATGTTCGATTGATGCCCGTTTACTTCGCCAATCACGTGTTCAGCTTAATCAGTCGTTGTGGTCATGACTAATAACGGTGGCGTTAATGCCGACCCAGGCTGGCCACAACGAATGTATCAATCGGTTTCCGTACACATTGGCGACAACAAAAACGGATGACCGAATGGATAGATGTTTACAAACATTATGGTACAGATTTTTCACCAGAAAAGCGTGGAAAGGTTGTAAAGTGAACAATGGGAGCTTTAAATTTGGAAAAGAATTCAATGTACTATGAATACCTAGCAATAAATGTTTCACTTTTTTCGATTACGTGACTTTGTCAGCGAACTAAGCATTAAACAAAGTACGTACAATCTGCAGTTGGAATCATCAACTGTGCCTTAATTCTGTGACGTGATTATAGTCAAAACTGTTTTAGATCATGGTGAATCCCATGCACTCAATTCGGCGGTCAACCTTACAATGATATGGGACAATATTCTGAACTGAAATTGGGTTTTGAGTTGGAAAACTTTCCCACGTTGAACTTTCTTCGACACACAGAGACTATGTGATACTGTCCAACTGAATTCCGCTTTAACTAAACATCAGATAGTGGTAAATAATGGAAACAAGTAACGGTGGCAACGTAGTTCGTTTGGAGGCAAAGGTACCGAAAAACGGACCTTTTTATGCAAATTATTAATGACATGTCCTAATTTCACCCTCTTCAATAAAAACTAAAAGTACAAATTTCATATCCTCTTTTTTCTAATCTTTTTTGGGTGACGGGGTTAATTGTTTGGCGGGGCTTATCTGGAAAAGTTCCGTAGTTTTCATTGATCCTGTAAATTCGTTACAAATATCCCCACTGATTTCTCATACTCTTTAAAGTCATACACTACTGACTGAGATGCTACGTCTCGGATTCTGGAATTTATTCACTTATTGAATTCCCGAGAGGTGCAACATAGCGGGCGATTGACTGTAATAAGAATTACATTTTCCACTAATCGTGACTTTTACTATTGTTTTTCTATGACACGTCGAGCGAAACGCCAACAGACACTGGATATAAAAGGATCGGTATAAGAGACATGCGGGTGAACTCACTTCGGGTAATTTACTCGGCAACAGCAAGCTTCGTCGACCCAGCTCGGCGAAAGCTAAACACGCTCCATGCCAGGCGGTGAACGGTTCCAAGCGTGTACAAAGCACCATGAGTGCAGACAGAACATCGTTGACCATTGAACGGCTCAGACGAGCGCACATACGACCGAGACTGCGTGTATGTGAGAGAGAGAGGAATGGGGGGGGGGGAAAGGGTTTGGTGA
The DNA here is from genome assembly GCA_900618425.1 of Echinostoma caproni. Classification (NCBI taxonomy): domain Eukaryota; kingdom Metazoa; phylum Platyhelminthes; class Trematoda; order Plagiorchiida; family Echinostomatidae; genus Echinostoma; species Echinostoma caproni. Next base: position 9,815 of record UZAN01051598.1, on the reverse strand, counting down.
AAAACATATCAGCAAACAACACCGAGAGATAAGCATCCAAGGAGGGAAGAAGATATTTTAAAGCATAGATTATAACCGGCACACTATCACAACCGGTTCAAGTGGCAGACTCCGTGACTTTCGTGGTTGTGGCAAGGCTAAATTGTAAAAAAATGAGGCATAGATTTGACCGTGGCTATTAGGCTTCATTAGGTCACACATAATCGTGTAGACGCTATGTGATTGGTTCCCTGTATACAGGGTCACATGAACATACAACGACCTCCGAACCTGTTAACTCGATGGGGGGTATTTTCTGATTAAGGCTGTGGTCATCAAGTCTGTTGTAGAGACAAGAACAGGAAGTAAAAAATATAAGATAGCGAAACGTTTCCAGACTGGAGAACTCTAATAATCTATACTGCCTGAAATTCGAATTGTTCGGCTATCATTTCAAGTAGCTTCATCATCAATTCAAGTTGTTTCGGTATCATTTCAAGTTGTCCGAGTAGTATTTAAAGCACTCTCATTAACCTCATCGGAGTTGTCGGACTCATGCACTTTTAAAGCTACCATGCAGCACAGACTTCTCAACCTCCGACTTAAACGTAGAGGTGACTATGTTTTATCTATTTGTCTTCATAATTTAGCACTTTCGAGTAAATCATGAGTTGCTTTGATGAACTAAAGACTGAGTGCAAAGTAACATTATTTTTTAGCATCATGGTTTGTGCAGCGCTGATCTGCATTATTTCCAAGCTAAAATGACAGTGCCATGTTTTTGAAATCTTTGAAGTTTATCTCGCAGAAACATCAGTGACAAATAGCTGACGCGGCGGCGAATGCATACTGAAACTTATGGGAAACAGGAACTGCTGAGATATGTATTTTGTCTTGAAACAGCTCTGTGGATCAAGCAATGCCTTTCCTGGACGTTGAGATAAACCGTCAATTCGCAAAAGTTCCTGTACTAAACTGGACACTAACTGCATTTACATCTACTAAGGATAACCACTCTCACTCCGGTGGAAGTTTTGAAGGTGCTGAAGTCCTTCAAATTCAAGGCACATGGCCCGGATTTATTGTTCCTTGTCCTGTTGAATGTGTGTGCTGAACAACTTGCTTCATCTATTCGTTAGTTGTTCAACTTGTGTATGTCATCTGGAAGTATTCCTGATTGCTGGTGAACTGCCCGGATAACACCAATCCCCCAAAAAGGGATCTTCCAAATACCGACAGATTGCTTGCACATCAGCACTATTGAAAGCTTTCGAAAGAGTGCTTCTTAAATGGATAATCCTTTTATCTATTGTTTATGCCCCTATTCGATTTGCTAACAAACCATCATTTTCCAATCATGATGCTGATTCTCACGTTGTTCACTCCGTTTCATCCTCATTGGATAAGCGGTCTGGCATCGTCCGTTTATTTTTCTTGATGGTATCAATGCTTTCGGGTCACTTGACGGCGGCGTTCTCATTCAACGTCTTCCGGATTGCGGTCAGGTATCTGTTGTGTTGAAAGTACTGATTAGGTACTTCTCATACAGGACGCAAATCAACTTTTTTAAAGGTGAATCTTCCTCCCTGCTAAAAGCCAACTATGGGGTTCTTCAGGGTGCTATTTGTCTGTATTTCTTTTTTTTTCACTGTCAATTAACCACCTTCCCATCTCTCCCTTTATTGTATGCAAGTTTGTTGATGACATAGTGGTTGGCTATCCCTAGACTGATCCTGACGGTTTCCGCCAACTTCACGACTGTCTAAATCAAATTTTTAGTTGGTCTACGCCTTGATCTTTGATGCTCAGTGACGATAAATGTGTAGATGTTCCCCTTAGCCTTAAGACAGGCACTCATTGTCAAACCTTATTCAGTAACCGGCCTGAACTCCCTGTTAACGGTGATGTCATTCCCATAGCTGATTCTGTCAAATATCTGGGAGTTACTTACATAACCTTTCTTGGTGCATGTTGAAAACATTACCATTAGGGTTTGTAGATTATCCCTCTATGCTTTCAAATTTAGAAAGCGCGGCGTTCCCCTAAATGTAGTTCCTAAATTTGAGACAGCCTGTATTCTTTCGCACTGGTTCCCCACTATTTTTACGTCGGTGTAAAGGAGAAAGACTTCGCTCTCTTTACCAAATCTTTTAAACTTCTTTCCCATTGCCATCGCATCCTCAAACACCGTTTTAATTGATTTCATTGTGTGAAAGCGCTTTAATTCATTTGACAGATTTATCAGCCATTTACTATTAGATGACGAACACTGCCTGCACGCCCATCTCAATAAATAAATCTGTCTCATCCGAGTACACGCTTCAAGTTTAGGATTCTTCGTGCATGTATCATCACAAAGCGAAACAGCATCTACCTGCATTTTGCTTTTATCTTAGTAAACCGAGTAACTATCATTACTGACTAGGAAAATCACCTGTCACATGAGCATTTCATCACATCCATTTGTTTTTCATTTCGTAAACGTTTAATTTTTTTCCAATGTTTAACGTTTGCTTCACTGTAACTTGTCGAAAGTGCTTAAAATTCATTCTATTGGGTGCATGACCCTTAACTTGACTATTCGGCTCGCTTTATTCGGCAATGAGATTGTTCGAAACCAGATCGTATCAGCCAGTTGTGAATGTCATACCTTAGCCTTAATTCAAGCGGCTTACTTTGTCTAGTGGAAGTGTTTCAATAGGATCACATGATTTCAGTGATAAAGATTATAAAATTCAGAGTCCATACTCAGACAAGGGCATTTTTATAAAACATTCCAATTTTCGAGCTTAAATTTTGTTTACGAAATTCCGTAACTGCCAGAAAGTTTATGGTATCTTTTTTCGGTCGTCATTACGTTATTTCGATTGCAGTTGGTTTGATATCAGATATCTAAGTCCGTTCACGACATATGGCCAAAATGGTCATTTGATTGTTCGGTACTTGAAGATGCTTCTGTGGCGATAACACAGAGATAGAATATAATCTGCAAGCGTCGCACAAACTGCATATGAATCTAGTCAACAATGATGCCTATATCGATGGAACATGATCAATTGGTGTCTCAGAGTAACCGTTTGAGGTGTAGCTTATGAATTCTATTGCAGCATCATGCGATGAATTTAGGCAATGGCCCAAGCGTTGATCGCGCATGATTCATTAGTATCAGCGTAGCATGACCCGGTGTGGGTTTTCAAGGGAGTGGGGACGAACACACAGAGAGAGAGGGAGGGAGAGAGACACGTAGGCGTACCAGCAAGGTAAACAATCAAGATATGTCATGGGGACTGGGACGTGTGACCCAGGCGCGTCTCATAATCGTCACCCCTGTGCTTCAACCGGAGGCTGAGAAGTCTATGCTGCATGGTGGCTTCGAAAGCGCATGAGCCTGGCAACTCCGATAAGGTCACTGAGACAACTTGGTGGACCTGAGTAAATGACCATGATGAGTAGCTGGTGTGAATCCACCTGTGTGTAGCCTGTGTTTAGGCCATCTCTTACCTTTGAGAGAAAAAGAGTCTTCAATTCGAACCAGAAATTCATGCGTTTGAATTACGATGGAAGATAAAAAGGAACATGGAGATTAGTACTATTGTATTCATTCTACACTAAAACAAGAGAAATATCTCAGAATAACTTACCCTTTGGCAGCAGACCAACGTACTACCGTATACTGGCTACGTAACGAGTTAATCAAACGATCAATGACTTCAGCAACTTCATCTGCGTGTTCCAATTCGAAATCGTCTTCGTCATCCACCGGTTCCGACATTCCGTTGGTGGCAACTGTTGGCACCTTAGTGTGTGCGTTGTCGGCTGAAGTATTGCTCCCATCCCCCGTGTCACGAAGTCGAGGTGCCAAGTTGTCCGCGAGCGATCGACAACCCCGTTGGTACTGCCAGTTTAGTGAGCGCCGAGGGCAGAATAGCAAACCGATTCGCTGGAGCAGTTTTGTCTCCAAGCTGTAGATCCAATTTCCCTTAGTCGCATTGTCCGGCATATCGAGCACAGCCTCTAGTAGACGTGGGGCGAGTGGGAGTAGCTCTTGACGACGTCCAATTTTGCAAATGTTGGCCAAGGAGCGTAGCACTCCACACATCAAGTTTTGACCTCTGCTCGTTGTAGCTGTGGCACGAAAAGGGATAAGAGATATGTAATGGTTCACAGAGCCGAGGAATTTTAAATCAAGAAGGAAAAATTAAACAATTATTTTCACAGTACTTTCAATCCCAGAAGTTTTGAGTATCAGAAAAAGGTTTCCGGGGAAAAGGGACTCAAAAAATAAGAGACTGTGAAAGGAGAAGAATTAGTGATTAAACCGATGAAAATACTCCAAATGGTTGAACAGATAGTACAAGTTTCACTTCGCTGTGCACTACGGCTACTAAGCCAGATTTGGTTAAGAAATTCTCGCATTCTCTAACGACCTATGTGCAGCGAGTAAATCGAAACAGAAAGCTCTTCATGTGTTTCGATTTACTTTTCTTACTTATAAAGTCAAAGTGCTTAAAGAGGTGTGTATGCCTAGTTGAACTCTGTTCTCTGTGTGTTGGCCACAGAGGTAATATTAAATATCTTTACTCCCTTATTTACTTACGAATTACACAAATGTACAGTTAACTTTTTAGACCATAGAAAGCTTGTCTGGGGGAATACATAAATGGGGAAGATGCATGGCAGTGGCGGGNGGGATTCAAATTCCTCCAAGACGCTTTTCTTGCTTATCTCCGACAATAGGTTCCTTGCCTATCTTCCCTAAGCATTAGTACTTACTTTCTGTATGCTGTGAATTTGGTAGCCATCAATAAGGTTTGCTTCAGCGTTTTTCACTGTATGACTATGCCGATGACTTATGCATGGATATCCCTGTCTACCTATCAGCGACATGTGGGGAGGTGGGATATTTGAACGCAAATCTTGGCAGCATCTTTGTGAAAACGTTCTGGGTTCGCAACGAGATTAACAGTCCGACTGAAGTTCAAGTTTAACAGCATACTACTCAAACAACGGTGATCTCTGGTTGTAAGACCCGGTCGCAACGTGCTGAACATATTAGGAAGATCATTTTTTGACTACCGCTGCCTACGGTAGATCGATCGCTTGGGTGCGACCGTTTGGTCAACAGGTCTCCTAGAAGCCTCCATTATGCAATAGAACGGTTCTGGCGTAGTTCATACGACAAAAACAACTGGTTTGGTCATGTTTCACGTCGACAGAACTCATGGAACAAGGTTTCAAAGTCACTCAATCGCCATGCAATGACCAATACTGCGGATAGTTAAAGACCTGGTCAGGCATTGATAAACAGAACGGTGACGGTTTGAGTCTCCGGTCTGTCTACGATATAGGTGGTCAGAACGAGGAGTGGATCTAAATCTGCGTCGACCTTGCGTTCGATCGCCACCCATATGAAGTTGCTATCAGGATGTGCACGAAACCGCATACTAGTAAAAAGTAACAATTGACTGTATAGGCACCAAGAAAAAGATTTATGAATAAATGTTCTCGTGTGATGGAAAGCAGTCTGATATGATTAGGGTGCAGTCGTTTCGCGGCAGAAGGCGTGTCTGTGTTTGACCCATGTTTGGGAGTGCTTACGTTTAGAGTTACTTGGAATCTAATAAGTAGGCAGATTCAAAATTCGTAAACTGGAACTTGATACAGAGCTCAGGCAATTATACTATGTATCTAAATGACATAAAAGGAGAACATAGGTGCTCAAACCACAGAAAAACAGCAACCGAGGAGAAGTGTGCTCCCCAGTTTGTTTGATGGAATCGCATTGCTAATGAGACACAACCAGGTCGAAACAGCTGTCCAGTGCTTTCTAGCTTTTCAGTTCACGCTTCATTTGCTATATACACGACGAGTTCCCACTTGAAAACAATTAATGTCATACAAATAAACAATGTGTATGCACAACTTACATGCTAATTGACACTAATTATTAATGTCAAAATCATCATTGTACAGTAAATGTGTACATAGTGTATAGCAGTACGTAAGGTTGTCAGGCTGTCTACATGAGTGAAGGAGGAAGATTGTGAACTGCTATTGTCAAAATAGCACTTAGTCCAACGCCCACACACACCTCTTGCGGCTAACCTCGTAAGAACTGAGAAAAAAGGATTCACTACCTTCGACTTGCTGTTACACTCTTCAGTTTCTACCCAATCAGTTTGAAGCTATTTTAGATCATAGCGCGGAGCAAGAAAGATAGCTATCCTTCAGAAACGAAAGGTGGAGGAGGATTTATTCATTTAAGTGATGAATTTTGTTGTGCACGGAGCAAAGGAAACATTAACTAAAAAGTTAAGAAGCACTGTACAGATTTTTCGACTTTGATGGGACTCACCAGTAGTACTGAGACGGGCGCTGTTGGCCGCTCGCAACAGGCTTTCGAAGATGGATTGTGTTACATAGCGTGCATATGGAGTGAAAGTATTTAATTAGCTGTCTGTTGGTTACACAGTTGGTATGTTTGCAACCTGCCCGTGAGTTCCTGGGTTCGATCCCTAGGTGTATCGATGGACTCGCACCTCTGACGACACCCAACAAAATCGAAACAGTAGTGCTCTTCCGAATCACTCCGAATAATTATTTGCACTTCATTATCGCGTTATCTGCTGATCTCCATTCTAGAGCGGCAACCACAAACACTACCATCCGATAAACTATTGCGCAACAGATGACTTGAGCAACGAAATCTATTCGTATGAAATCATTATGACGAACTTACACCGATGCACTCCCAAACTGAAGAGGGATTACATCAGCGTTGCTAAGCCTTTGGTTCCAACTCAGCTGCACCCACGGACGTCAATACTGAAGAGTCGGGAGATGTCCTCTACAAACACACAAACACACACACAAATTTGAACGATGGGGACGCAGAAATCATTGCCTTTAATCGTACACGCAATCGTTTAGCCGTAATGCAGTTTCACGTAGCAAAAAAGTGTATTTCCGTCCGGCTTACACTACTCAAACCCTGAATATGTGCGTGGGGTCACTTTCGCTGCTTTGCAAATGACGTTTTTCACCCGACTAAACACACTTTATCCTTAACCGCCCAACTTCAAAGCGGGATAAGTCGAGCCCTATTCTGCAGTGGTACCTTGCACTAAAGGAACCATTAGGAGAACAGAATATAACCACAGCGTTGACTAGTAGTCAGTGTACAACAGTGTTGTTTAGCTACCTATTCAGGACCGATTCTTCGGGGATCACATAAGGTATTTACAACAGTCAACTCATCCAAATTATGAATTGAGTACAATCATGCTCAATAAACTATTCTTCCTTATTTTGTAATTAGCAAATAATGAACAAGAAACAGTCTTTTCCAAAGACCAAATTGCTAGGTGGGACTTATGCCTTGTTCGGATCAAGTGCATGAAGATCCTTATTTTCTGATGTGCAAGTAAGTATGAAACGCTTAAGCGACTCATAATGTACGTCTTAAACCAACACCACAGAGTGGCAGAAAACATTGAACACTAAAATATCTAGGAGCATCAGATAATACGTATAACGGTCCATGAGCGAACAGTGGGGCCTCGTGACTATACAATTGTTTAATGGTAAGGTCCGCATACAAAACATACTCTTATTCGATAAGACCCCGTAAGACCTAGGATATCACATGTCACAATCCAACGGTAATCCTCTGACACTCGCCCAGCTTTCCTATCAGCCTCACTTCTTTCTCCATCGACTCACCGGATGGGAAACCACAGGACAGCAAATAAAGCCCATGCATGACTGTTCAAACTTAAACTATGCCCAAGGATTTCCCAGCTTCTATTCTCTCACTGCACAGCAGCAGTAGCTAACATCGGGCACATAAGACAAACATCTAAAAGAGCTTAATTTTTAAAAACGGTCAGATTCATCAGGAAGAGCACATGGAAATTGTATCTTACAGTTATTAATTAACATGCAAAACCACTCCAAACTTACAATCTGCATTCTTTAGCTGCTCTAGACACCAATCCACAATCGGAACCAAATGTTTTTGCACTACATCCGGTCGTGTCACCAAACGCGCAAGCAAAAACGAAGCAGCCTCCTGTGTACGTCCATCCAGACTCAGATAGCGTTTGGACTGATTCAGTATACGATCCACAATTGGCGGTTGACCTTCAGAATCCAAACAGTCCAAACCGAACGGGACCATTATCAGAATGGACAACCACAACAGCAACACATAACGTGTTTCCCATGTCTATTGTGCCAGTGAATTATTAGGAGAAAAAACAAGGATGAAAACGTACATTATTATCTCCTATATCCTGTTCTGTTAGCATCATCAGTGTGGGTTCGATATCGTCGACGGTGTGCGGCATCAACCGAATAATTGATTTGTAACCACGAGTCTTGGTCATTAGATAGAGCAAACGAAAAGCGAAATGAAATGCACGCGACCCGTTCTCAGACGTTTTCACCACTTCCAGGCTCTCAGATATCATTTTGGGTAGATAAGGATCGAGTAGATGCGGTTGTTCCTGATACAAACCAAAGATTTCTATTTGAAAGGGGAAAGTTCTTCATGACAGAATAAAAGATGACAAACTTATTAATTCTTCTTCAAGGCGTTCCTCATCACAAAGCAGCTTAGTGGCATCACTAATGGCACTGATGTGTTTCATTACTTCATCATAGTGTTTAAAATCGTTAAACACAAGGAGCTGTTCCTCCTCGGGTGATAGATCACGAGCAGTATCCATAGTCTGAGGAGTCATATCAGGATACCCGCTAAAATAAGAAAATGGTAAAACAATTTAAGTGGAGAACACATGAGCTTCACCTCGAAGCACCTAAAACGGATACAGTGATCCTGGCCGGAGACCTAAACACACGCGTTGGTGGTCTTTCACCCAATGAGACCCACATTAGTGACCATCTTGGCCTCGTTCAGATAACGGAGATAGACTTCTTAGCATATGCTCAGAACACAGTCAGTTCCTTTTTAGCACTAACTTCAGACACTCAAAGGGTCAACTCGCCACTAAGCATAAGCGTCTTTGGCAAAAAACTAGAGTCAGATTGAGCATATAGCTATTAGCTATGGATGGAGAGGATGTGTGAGACTGCCGATCGTATTGGTCTCCCTGCTCGAACTCCGACCACGCACTGGTTTGTGCCAAGTTGTCTATGGAATTTGGTGACCTCAAAAAGATTAGATGTAAACAGCTTGACGTGGCCAAGCTTTCCGATCCGGCCGTGCTAGCCGATTACCAAAAAGAGTCGGCCGCAAGGCTAAATACTACCCCACCAAAAGGTGTATATCAACACTGGACAACGAAATGCGTTCAGCCGGTTTTCACAGTTGTGGCCTAAACCGCCAAGTTGAAAACACTGGGTCTCCAACTCTCTCGGACTTCTTGACGTGCGTCGGCCAGTCCCGGCAGACCGCGAGTATAATGAACAGCGTCTCTCTGAAGCGTGAACTCACACAGTTTTAGAGACGACCGAGAGGCCTGGTGGACGCCACGTGCAAGAGGTGGAATCAGCAGCTGGGTGTGGAAACACCTGGCAACTATTCCAGTTCATCGGTACTACAGCCCCCAAAAGACAGTGCGTCAGTGAAGTGGGTTAGTGCGAAGTAGACGACAAGCTAATAAACAGTCTTCACCAATGCTTGGAACGCGGGGCACTTCACATCGCAGTTCAACCAGCCTCTCGCGCTGGCTGCCCCCGACAGTCCTCTTGAGATTGCACCCTGGTCACTATCCGCGGGAACGCCCACAGAAGCGGAGATCCGAAAGGAACTCCAACTCCTGTAACGCCACAAGGCAGCTGGATCAGATGCCACCTTAATTCTCTAAAGATGG
>UZAN01051596.1:0-16660 GCA_900618425.1 Echinostoma caproni | reverse complement strand
CGGATAGAAGACGAGGCCAAAGAATTACTCCAGCGAACCCATAAGCTGAAGGGAACTCCGGTGCGTTTCCTCAGGGATCTTGATCCGGACCAGCGCAGTCAACTGAAAACTGCATTGGAAGAACTCAAGGAGCGCCGCGCCAAAGGGGAAACTTATCTGTGTATGCGGGATTTTTTCGTGCATCGGAAGCGCCCTGTGGCGATCCATGCCTACGTCATAGCGCCTACCCTGGAGCGGCGAGCTACAGTTTCTGGACACCTGTGATCAATCGAATTTGAAAGGTGACGTCATTGACACACGTATAACATCTGACTACCTGCCATTGGTGGATCTTGCCAGCCAATCCGAGACAGTGCATACAGAATCAGTATTAAGCGAGCAATACTGCAATAGGATTGGTGGAAGCCTAGATGACCAATGATCTTCTTTTGTACATATTCTTTAACCGCCTTTACTTTTTGCAATATACGAACCACAAGTTGCCAGTCTTGTGGCCTTTTCCTCGCGTGTCGTTCACAAGGGATATTGCAAGCTTGTGCCACTGCGGTCCGTTGCTTCCATAATCCAGTCCGTGATAGTTGATTCTTGATTCGTGTCCTATGATTCCTATTGCGTGGTTAGTGTTCCCAATTCCATGCGTACTACTACTACTATAACAATCGTTACATGCCCTCAGCTGCATTGGCTACCCTTGATCAAGGAGAGGACCTAGGAGACTGTTTAACCAGTAACGGGAGGATCAGGTTGAGGCGCAAATGGCGAGGTAACCACGCTGTGCTAGCCTCAATCAATATCCAAAGGAATGCTGGGAAAAAGGGATGGGTTGGTGGAATGGGTTGTATCACGCAATCCCGAGCTCTTTGCAATCACTGAAACCTGGCTGACCCCGGATATCCGGGACTCAAAAATATCACTCCACGGTTAGACAGTGTTACGAACGAATCGATCATTACCACGTCGCGGTGGTGGAGTTGTTCTTTCTGTCCACTCGGGTCTCCCTGTTCGAGTGCTGTAGAACTACGCCCCTCTGGAAGGATTTGAAGAAGCCCTGTAGTGTAGAATCAAGATTTGTGACGGAGGATATACCATAGTTGGAGTGATCTACCGCACAACGGCTGTGTACGTCCCGGAGCTGTTAGCCTGCATAAAGAGGTATGCCTGTGATAGACATTGTCTTGTCTTGGGTGATTTTAAAGCACCACATATTGATCGGGACAATGGCATTTGATCCCAGCTCGCAGATCTATTTTAACAGAGAACTTTTCGCTGCCCGGGCTGTCTCGCTTGTTCAGCATGTTCATGTGCCCACACGGATAGTTGGGGATCAAAAATCCATCTTTGACTTGGTGCTTTCGCCAAGGCAATCAGATACGGTAAGGATTGACCTTCTTCCATCAATTGCATCTAGTGCTCACTTCGTTCTTTGTATACACTGGGGGCGTGGCGTCCTCCAAACAGACGGACCACAGGACAGTAGAAAATTCGAGCTACAGGTCCAGCACGACTTTCTGCAGTGGTACTGTTTGGGGTATACACAGCTACTAACGGAACTAGCGAGAGACAGAACAAAGAAGGCGGCAGACGTTACTGAGGCTAGCACTCAAACTGAGATGGTCGAGGGTCGTAAGAAGACCATAAGCAAAGGGACAAATACTATCGTGGGGATAAAAACCGATCGTTTGATCGGCACCCCAAGTGCCAGACCAAGGGAAGCTAATGTAAAGCCAGCACACCGAAACGGTGCGCAACGGTGCAACGGTGAAACCTCCGTCAGAGTGGAAAACCGTGCACCACGAGGGCACTGCTACGCCCAGGCCCACACAGGCGGGCCCTAGCACTCGATCAGTTATACTATTTGACCTATCAGAATCCAACTCTTCATCGTTGGCCGAGAGGGATATCCACGATAGCAGTTTTCTACCAAATATGTGTCGATATGTCACTCCCTGAGCTAAAACCCCTAAGCTTCAGGCGACTAGCGAGGATCCAGGATTGCCCATAAGCAGAGCACTCCAGGCATCCTAAAGTGACTCTTGGCTCCGAGGGTGACACAAGCAGACTTCTCACATTGGCATAAACCTTACGTGTAACCTCCGATGTTCTCATAATCCCCGACGTTCCCAGGTTCGTCCGAAAGAACCCAACGCGTCCCAAGGGCCCAGACAGAACACAATTCTGGGCAAAGAGCATTATCTTGCACGGACTCCCAGAATCGCGAGGAAGCAATCCCCAAGAAAATGCACACTATGACCTCTCTCAATGGACCTATGTAGCCTCCAAGCTCGATATGGGGGAACCAGTGCTCAGAGGACTAGGCCGATTACTTAGGCCAACACACTTGATGCGCATATCGCAGCCCAGACTACTTAGTCATATTTCTTACCGAATCCATGGCTCAAGAGACTCTTGAGAAATGGCATTCTCTGAGAATCAAGTTCCCCTCAAACCTGCATCTTTATCAGTGCAGACCAAGGGGCGAACGCCAAGAGATCAGACGTGCAATTGCACTCACAGATGCACAGCCAGTCCTACGTCTGACCACTGTGTCAGGTAGCACGGTCGACAGCAGTGCTCCCATTTCCAGAGAAAAAAAACTTGACACCACCAGCTCAAACAGTCACTGGGACTTGATGAGATACCACCCACACTACTGTAGCAGTGCTCAGGGTAGTTAGCATTACCCCAAAGCAGACTGTTCAACCACTCTATGGGAGTTGGCGTAGTCCCGGAAGAGTGGAAGACTTGCTTGGTCTCTCCTACATTCAAGTCGGGCGACCGTACCTTACCAAACAACTACCGTCCGGTAGCCCTGCTCTCGTTGGTCTCAAAAGTAATGGAGGGACTAATTGAGGGACTAAAATCAACGAGTGTGTCGAGCGACATCGTTGCTTGCACGATGCTCAGCACGGGTTTCGTGGGAAGCGATCCTGCCAAACCATACTCATTGAGACCATGGAGTGGGATACATGTGCTGCGGACCGAGGGTACAACTGGAAGTAGTCATGCCAGATTTTTTCGAGGCCTTCGACAGAGTTCGTCCAACCTGGGATTCCCCGAAACCATGATAGCTTGGGTCTCATATTATCTGTGCGATCGAACCTTTCGGGTTCCAGTGAACGACGTTATCTCAGATAGGTTTGGAGCACCCGGTAGGGTTCCATAGGGCTCTATCTTAGGCCCCAGACTGTTCACATTATTTGTGAACGATCTCCATGTAGGCATGTAATCAAACCTACTGATGTAAACAGAAGGCGTTAAGATCTGCTGGAAGATTTGAAGTCCGCTAGATAAGTGCGCCCTGCAATAGGACCTAGACAGGCTTTTTACCTGGTCGGTCGCAAACGAATCGCCGTTTAACCTCGACAAATTTAAAGTTATGCACATTACAGGGCATTGTGCAAAAAACTGCTTGCTGAGAGGCAGAATATTGCAGAGGGTCAGGCACGAAAGTGACCTGGGCACAGTCATCACCGATAATCTGTCCCAGAAAACTAGCTGCAACACACTGGCCCGGGGGGCAATGTTCCAACTCAACCAACTTTGCCGACTCCTGGGGAAATTCACACCAGAGTCTTTCCCCAAGATTTTTGCTACGCTCATTCGGCCACACCTGGAGATCAACACCTAGGCGTGCCCGCCGCTGCTTAGGAGAGATGTCAACGCCATTGAGCGGGCACAGCGGAAAGCCACCAAAAGAGTACAGGGCTTATCACTCACACCGTATCTGGATAGACACGGTTTGCTCAACTTGTACAGCTTGGACTATAGGAGGATAAGGGGCGACCTGATCCTCCTGAGGGACACACTCAGCGTTCAGGGGCACCCAAACAGGCATCTGTTTACGGTGGCCTCTCCGTCAGCACTGCGCGGCTACTCCATGAAACTGGAGAGGCAGTCTCCCAGACAGAGAGCTCGGGAGCAATGTTTTTTGGTACGTGTATGTCGCCCTTGGGACTCACTGCCAAAGACAGTAGTCCAGGCTAAAAGTAAACAGTCGTTCAAAAAGCGACTTGACACAGTCGAACAGTACCCTGGCGCTCCGTTCGACCTACCGTTACCGGAAATCGGAGCGAACTCAATCTGGGGCATCTGAGCACCGGTCTTCGATTCTCGTATATTGTGTATGTTTGCAGATTAGGTGATGTGGATGTGTGTCCCCCCGAAGTTTTATCTTTACTCTGTCGTCGCTAACTCCAGAGCTATATTCTGCAGACAAGGTCGGAGACCAGACGGTTGATCACGCGGTATGTATCAAAAAGTTAACTCATTCAGGTGATTTAACACCCATCCACCATTAGACACAACCCCCATCCAAGCAAGGCAGCGGGATTTTTATCCCTAACATATATATACCTATAACGATATAAAAAGTCCCACCGGTTAGACAATAATGCAAGGAACACTCGAAAGTGAGTGATTAATGACAGGATAAACTCTGGTCGGCTCCCAACGCCCCATGGTGTTGAACGCGGGAAGAAAAGAATAAAAAAGAGTACCCACCAAATTCCAACCGCAGGAGCCGTCAAAATAGCGAGTTATCCTGTCGATTGATTAAGGATAGAAGAATGAAAAAAAAAGACGGAAAAAAGGAAGGAAAGTGAAAGAAAGAAAACAAAAAAAGAAAGCTAAAAGAGAAATGAAACATACAGGTGGTTTGGCAAGAGAATCACTTTCTCGGTTAATCACTCGCCGTTGAAGACCGCAGTCGGGTATGGGCACAGGTGTACTGCCTCCCTAACTGCAAACAGCACTCATGCACCCGGTCACCCCTCACACACCAAAATCCTGGTCAGAGCGTCCGCGTCATGCAGCCCTGGGGCAACCTGTCGGTCCAGTGCCAAGTGAGCTGAGGATGCCGCTCTGGAATGGTGAGGGCGGAGACCCACTCCATTCCCCCTATCTACCTAAAGCACAGCTTTTCTTTATTCTTTCACCCCGACTGCTGAAAGAGGGATTGCATGGTTTGGTTGTGCGTCCTGGATACCTAGAACGGTTTTGTAACGGTGGGCGCTACTGGAACACTGCAAAGCGTGTGGTGGTGCCTTTGTGAACCCCATTTGCGTGGTCTTGACTATTGGTTACTTACGAGAGAAAAAATACAGTTGAACAGTAGCATTCCTCACTGATTTTGTTTCAGACACACTCGGATACCGAGCAACAGACAACTACTCCGAGGACCTCCGTCCGTCACTGAGCCATAAACCTAGTACCCGAACCCGGGCTGCTCGAAAACGTCGGTGCCCAAGCCCGTCAATCCCCGTGAATCCGTGAAAAGAACGGACGGAATGTGTGGCGCTCATCCTTTCCAGGAATGTGTCAAATTGCATTGCTCATAAACTGGAATTCCCGAAACCCTGAGGATGTGGATGTATCCTAGGAGTTGGTTCGTCATAGAATCCATCAACTCGTACTGAAAGTCCATTCACCCCACCGCCACCGAACAAACGCTATGGGCCCGCCGTGGTTTGATCGAGAAATGCCGGCGTGTCTCCCGGAGTGAGATAAAGCCTGGTCCAGGTACTGTGCAACAGACTCAGGATATGAGCAATATCGATGTATTCGGAATCATTGTACTGCACTGAAAAAATACAAGAGAACCAGATTCCAGGAACGACTCGTAGTGAATTCTGTACAGGCACCAAAGCGATTGTATGCCTATCTCAGGCGAAGAATGAGAGCAAAGCCTAGTCTCCTGACTCTCGCCAAAGATGGGGCATTAGCCGAAAAAGAAGAGGACAAAGCGGAGATGTTAGCATCACATTATGCCTCAGTGTACACACCAGACTCCAGCACACTGGCACACTGATACTGCTCTGAACCGGACTCCATTTATCATCGGAGAGGTGGCCCTAGAGCTGCAGCGACTAAAAGTTCCCCAGTCACCTGGACTTGGTGGTGTGCATCCGCTGATCCTGATGGAGCTGGCAAATGAACTTGCAGTGCCACTGTGCAACCTGTTCAATTTGTCATTCACATAAGGGCGTTTACCGCGGCAGTGGAAGGATGCTGTCATTGTTCTACTACCCAAATTTGGGGATAGGAGTGACCCTGGAAACTACCGACCAGTCAACCTCACCAGTGTTGCGGATAAAGTAATGGAGCGACTGATGGCTGCACGGCTTCAGCATTTTTGGTGTACCACGGTCACCTGTGCCACCAACAACACGGTTTCCGGCCGGGTCACTCATGCCTCTCAAACGGCAAACATCAAGAATACATGCCTCTTAGGAATTTATGCAATTTTAAATCAGGTACTATTAAGTAGTATAAAAGAAAAAAGGCACAAGTCACCTATTTAAAAGTCTAATAATGATATGAAAAATATGGTAATAGCAATAAAAGACAATAAAGAAGTTAAATTTATAAAATGATAGAACCAACAAAAAATGGTTACAGAATTACAAATTTACAGTTTGAATTCTATTTGATGTGCCTGGAAAGTAAAGATATCATCGGGGAATGTCTCGTATGAAAAATGGAACCATTATCTTTATTGGACCTCATGAAAATGGTCTGAAACCATTTCACCCACGGAACCATGGACGTGGAAGTCCTGCGGATAATCAACACATGCCCAACACTCAACCTGCTCCAGAAGATTCGGCAGGTTAAAGCGACCCGTTACCGTGTCAAGCTCACAAAATAAAACAAAAACGACCAAAGTCAATTTTTTTATAATTAGCCAGGAAAGCTTAGTTATGATGTATTGTGATAGAAAAAAACGTTTTTAAAACGTCACAGGTAAGCAGATGTGGCTTTGAGTGGTAAAAAGGGGGCATGCATCCTTAACGCCCGCCTCTCAAACCTGCTACTGGTCCGTGAATCCTGGACCGAGGGCTAAGCCAAAGGACACGAAACGGATATCATCTTCGTGGATCTTCGCAAGGCCTTCGACAAGGTGCCGCACGACCGCAATCTGCGAAAGCTCTCCAACATGGGTGTAGGTGTTGTCATACGGAATTGGCTGCGAGACTTCCTCATCAACCGGGAATTCTGCCTCCGTGTTGGAAAATCGCTATCTGCGTGAAATTCTGCTCCCAGTGGGANNNNAGTGGGATCCCCCAAGGCTCGGTTCTTGATCATTTGCTCTTTGTGGTTATTGTGAACGACCTGCTCGATTGACTGTGCAGCCTTACGAAGGACGTTTTCGAGCTATTTCGCGTCACGGAAGGTTCTTAAAGGTTAATCGACATGGTCGCTTCGATACGATTAACATCGAACGGCTCAAGGCAGAATATGTCGACGATGGCATAGTGCAAGTCAGTTCGAGACCCGATTTTATGCCTAGACGGCCGATGATTGAGACAGCTACCTCAGAGTCGAGCTCGCAGATCGCAGTACCAGCTACGATTTCGAATGAGGCAACTGTCTCACGTACAAATNGATGATTGAGGCACCTACCACAGAGTCGAGCTCGCAGATCGCAGTACCTGTTACGATTTCGAATGAGGCAACCGTCACACGTTCAAATCAGCAGTGTACGAAAACCTTATCAGACCAGTACGAGACATCAGTCTCACGTTCAGGTCGAAGGATTGTTTTGCCTGCTCGTTTGAGGGATTGAGCAAAACACAATCCACACAAGCGTATAACGTGAGCAGTACCTATTACGACTTATATCACGAGATGCTTTATCTCGACATTTCTCTTGTATGCTCAATGACTGTTTATGATTGATGCAGCAATTTTGAACGTTAGGATGCTACACCTGTTTTCTCCGACAATCCTTCACTTCTAGAGATCAGGTCGTACGAAACGCACATTGGTTGCGTCGAGGTTCACCGAGAAAATTCGCACCCTCTCGCACGATCCTGACCCCTTTGGATCTCAAAAGATTGTTGGAGACGATTTACGTTTCTACAGTTGCACACATGAACAACAAGCGGTTGTCTTCGTTCATTCTGACACGCCAACGACCACGGACACTGGAAATGGCTAGATCCACCTGACACAATGATGCAACTAACAATGGTGTGAACCATCCAAGGACCGATTGAGGATACGTCACTATGGATTCCATGCTGACATCCGATGCAACGAATCTGGTCGATGTTCGACTGACGCAAAACAGTCCACACATACCAACGATTCTGCCAGTCCACGGCCACGCGCTAACGACTTCCTGCTCTACAAACTCGTTCCTGAATCGAAAGCTTTTGCTTCCTTTCTAGCGGGGGGATGCTGTAGTGACCATGATTGTACGAAGAAATGGAGCAATCCACGAGGATGTTTTCCGTTCATATTTTCTTTACAACCAACTACGACTCCAACTGTGATATTTCTCTAATTAACTTCTGCTTGTTTTACTGAGCACGGTTTTCCGCTCAGGTGTAGATATAAGCTGGGTCCCGTTCAAACTCAAGCAACACGTGTGACACGCTATCGCTTTGCTACTGCATTTATTGCTTGCATTGTTTAGCGTCACCTCGGCACGCTTCGGAACTGTCTAGTACCACGATTCGCCAATAAACGTCTACGACTCCCACGAGTGTTTTTGTCTACTTCGGGCAACGATACACTAGGAGGTCGCGCGCACTTTGAGACTCGTAAAAAGACTTACCGGCAGGCCGTCAACTCCGATTAGCTTCGTTGGTGAGCCCGCAGCGTCCACTTTGTGAGTCATTTCCCATTGAGTTTGCTCTGTTTCCTCACGGTTCATTATCGTTTACACGATATAATTGTTTATCGCATTTGTACAATGACCGAGGAACGCCCACCAAAATAGGAAGCTGGACCTACTGGCTATTAGTTTTGAGCCAGTAGCCCTTATCCCCCATAACTCCGAGGTGTGGTTTGATGCGTTAGAAACGCAGTTTGTCTCCCGTAACGTGCGGAGCCAGCGCTCCAAATACGTTTAAGCAGTAGATGCGATCCCTGGCGACCTAATGTCCGCCATTAGCGATATTATCCTTAAACCACCGGAGAAGGATGCGTACGACGTTCTGAAGGCTGCAATCCTTCAGTTCTACGCCCCCTCTAACGAGGTGAGGTTATGCCAGTTGCTGGCTCGTCACCTAATTGGTGACACGACGCCAAGCAGGCATCTGGTGCGTCTACGCTCGCTAGCCGGCCCAGCAAACACCCACTCTGACATTGTCAAAGAGCTGTAGCTTGAGTCGTTGCCACGTCACGTCCAACCGACGGTAACGGCTCTGCTGGAAGACTCCTCAATCGATAAAGCTGCGTCGATTGCAGATAAGATAGTTGCACGTGTCGGTAATGAGGATAATTTCTTCGTTGCCACGACATCGCAACCGTAAAGGGAGAATAGGGATAAATATGCGGTACAGCCTTCACAGGCACGACCCCATTGCATACACCAGCGCTTGTCTTTCAAGGACAGAGTCCCGGTGTCCACAGCTAACCCCTATAGGGCTAAGCCTAGGTTGGAACGGGCAACACAGCCTGCCGACGTTCACCAAAAGCAACCAAAGGCTCAGGCGCCACCCTCACGCGAACCACCCAAAGCTCCGGATGACCCCAGAGAGGGTAACTGCTGGTTGTATCGCTGATCACAAGATAACGCATAACTCGGTAAGCAGCGATCGTTTAAAATCCGCATATATCGACGCATCATTCGATTTACACATCACACAGACTCCACATGTTGTTCATTCACCTGTTAACCCCGATAATTCACTCAAACTAATTCATTCAGACAACCCACACGTCTCCCACTATCCCACAATCTACACTCGCGTTTACACCAACCGCTCCAAGTGAAACACGTTTTGGTAGAAAAGTGCGCTTTCCTGCTCGTTTTCTTTAACTAATTAACTTACCTTATCGAGTATTCAGTTTGTACTTTTACACCAGAAAAGCGGTATTATAGTGTCTTACTTTTCTATGACATTATTGTACAACTTGTTTTAATACGTATAACTAATTAAAACACAATACAAACTCTGTTTGCAACTACGCACGAGTTTTCAAGAGTTTTGCTGAAGCATCATGCACACATCATCCGTTAGCGTCAAACGGTGCGTTCAACTTCACAGACGTCCTTTTCAGCTCCACTGCGCATTATCAATCGAAGCCATACTACCGAGGAACAGAGTCTATTAACCAAACTGACAATCCTTCTGTGAGTCCGTTCCATGTATCTTCAATTTGGTATTATTGGTATTTAAAGTATTTTTCATTGGCTATCGTGAAGAAGTCGAGAATAGAAAGAACACACAACATTATTAACAGCATCTTTAATGGCATCACATTGGGAACTGGAGAAGAAGAAGGATAAACAAGTGACATTTTCCGACGTCTCGATTATGAGATGGTCATGGGGAAAAGTGAAAACAGTGGTTTGCCGCAAGCAACGCATACAGATCAAATTGTAAAATTCAACATCAATCATCCACACAGCCACAAAAGATGCCGCATTTGGATCCAGTTCGGAACAATCCGAACACACTGTAGCACCGGTATACTGAAGTGAAATCATACATGTTCACAGTATTTGCTCGCAATCGCTAAACCCGTAACTTCATCAGAACAACTCTGACTGAAAGAACGGAAGAAAGAAAAAACGGACATTTGTGTGGTGACCATTCACATCCCATTCTAAATGTACCCTTCCTCCTGTGGATCTTTTTGTTTTATCACACCAAAGCCACCTCTTTAGTCAGCACGTGTTCGCTTTCACTTTCCGCACGCTTGCTCGCACCTCCCTTGCTCTGCAGGTCTTTACAATACAAACCGTCCTCCGTTTCGTGAGTCGCCTCGTTCTCTTCTCATACGAACTTACGTTTGCAACCCATACGTATTAGCTCGGGGTATCGATAACCTATCGCATACATTTGGGAACTAAGAGCAAGAATGCAACCAACCGCCTGTCTAAGAAGACTTTTGTGAAAATCAAAGGAGAGAACAATGGAGATAGACAGGAACATTGTTATCTACAAGAACTGCAACAAATGCTGAAAACACCATTGGGGGTAAACTGAAAGAAAACCTTCGACTAGGATCCGTGAACATCAATCAGTATTTCAAAGGGGGCATGACCCACTATCGTTCTCGACGAAGATCAACAACGAAATCCATTGTACTTTAAAGCAATGAGAAGCACTGACAAATCCCGTTCAAATCAGACGAGATAAAGAATTTGTCAAGGCTTTGCACTGTTCAATCAAATCAATAAACAGGCACATCGAATGGATTAGGTATATACGCTAATACAACTGAAAGATCAGATGACGCAACTAAAGGTCACGTAGTTACCTGCGAACGTACCAATACCTGCAATCAGGACAGATGAGCAGCTCACAAGCGCGCACACGCACAAACATTGCACTCACCATCACACCCTCGCACCAGTTGAACGACAAACTGAGTCGAACACAATGGGAAAAAGGGGCAGAAATGGTAGTCGAAGGAAAAGTACACATTTGTAAACGAACGGGTACAAACAATCAGAACACCGCCACTTCACAAGCACTGACACTTCACCTCGGCTGTCGATGAAACGTTTGCAAACAATTTACCAAGCAGTTCAAACAGCTCCAATGTTTTTGCATGATCTGCGATAATCCTATGAGTAAAAATCTCAAATATAACACAAAAGTGATATTGTTTTGCATTCAAAAGCCCTGACTTGAATCAAAACATACTTCGGTGCCGTGTGTCCACTTAAAGTGAACTCTGGTTTTGCGAGGTAGACACCTCAACAGTTCGGGGATAATACATATCTTGAACACATAAGAGTGGCATCTGACTTATTTACCACGCGTTCGAAATAGCCATTCTTCAAAGATCGGTCGTACGTTCCGAAAACCCATACAACAGGCCGCTGTTTTGCTGCTCACGACAACCATTTCGTCCGTTGCCGCCACAAAATTGACAACTCCCAATTGTGTCGTTAGGTAACCTAGCATGGACGAACATATATCGCGGTGTAAAAACGAACATCTGACGTGCTTTCAAGGTCACAAATTAAAACAAAACCCCCGATAGTAATCGTTTCACAAGGATTGCGGATTGATACAAAGCGACCCCCAGGCTTACCATTCTGGAATGGAAATTTATTGAAAGCTTTTCCACCATTTTCTTGTAATCAATTTATTCCGATTAACCTTGTTACCCATAGATGTAGGTATGCAATTCTTTATAAAAAGCTGACTTTTCGTTGGTTTTGTTTTCAATTGTGACCCTGAAACCATGTCTGGTGGCTCGCGTCTGCCACGACTTCTTTGCCGTTTTGAAGGTTCGTCTTCTTTGGAGTATATGCAGGACTGGAAGTTCAGTGGTATGTTGTGCTCCCT
Organism: Echinostoma caproni; assembly: GCA_900618425.1. Taxonomy (NCBI): domain Eukaryota; kingdom Metazoa; phylum Platyhelminthes; class Trematoda; order Plagiorchiida; family Echinostomatidae; genus Echinostoma; species Echinostoma caproni. Next base: position 4,403 of record UZAN01051596.1, on the reverse strand, counting down.
TACCACACAATTGGGCGGTGTCGGTGTTCGAAATAGACGACACAGTGGTGACCCGCAGAAAATATGGGAAAGGGAAGTCGCGCCCAACGGTATGGGTCTTCGGAATGTATGACCGGTCTCTGAGGAAGCGATATGTTGAACGCGAGGATGATAGGTCAGCGGTTAACCTAATACCAATAATCCAAAAGTGGGTCGCTCCAGGGATCCCTTGATTCCTCGGATTTTGTGCATCGCACGGTAAATTATTCTCGTGGATTTATAAATCCTACCATCGGTGTGCACAATAATAACGTTGAAGCTTTTTGGAGCCGCATCAAGCGGAGAGTAGAAAAATGTTTACGGTTCATCGGAGATGTGATCTGGGAACATTTGGACCAGGTCCAGTACCGTATGTGGTATGATTTTTTGCTTCCAAAACTTTCCAGATACTTTTGAGAAATTGTAGGGTCAAATTAATCAACCTTATTCTTGCTGATATACCTGGTAGTTCAATATCATTAGTATCATGTATCGTATTATTTTATAATTTTTATTATTATGACACCTAATATTAATAACCTTTAACTTGATATCATACACAGGCAATGTAATACAAATAAAATTAAAAAATTCCATTTCAGAAAGTTAATCCTGGGGATCGCTTTGCATCAAGGAGTAGTATCATTTTTAAGGAGAAAATATCGCTTAGGGAAGCGCGGATGCATTGTATTAAACCGCCCATATACTTACCTGTTGTGGTTCGTACTCGGACTAGTATTTCGTATATGTATCGGATTTCGCGCACTAATAGTCCGACCCAGAACTAGGACTCCAAACGAAATCAGAATTCAACTCAGAATGAATGTATTGTAATAGGCGGAAATTAGAAATATACAAGGATATCGTGTTCAATAAAACAAAAGAGTTCATAGTTCATGAGTAATCACCACATTACCCCGTACGATAAGATGCTTGCCTTAAGCTTAACTAGGATTGCGAGTAATCAAGCGCATGATCGGATCGAGCTGATATTCACGATAAGTGAGATCCATGGAGCTCACAGTTATCAAGATAAAGACACTTATGAAAAAATGTAAATAGGAGATTGAAAATAAATCGACATTATAAAGATTTCGGTATTCACATACATATTTCCCGAGTCCGCGTAAATAAACAACTGAATATGATCCACTAAGTTCGTACGTAGTTCGTAGTTGGGTGTATAAATGATTGTGTATCGGAGCCTAACCACCCAAAACTGATGGGCCTGTCACAAGGTCAAGTATACTGATTGGTTGAGTTCGTGAATTCGTTCCATTCGTCTGTTCGCCCTGCTTGGGAATGCGTTTGCAAAAGTTTCATCATCAGCCGAGGTGAATCCGTGTTAAATGGAAGAGTTAGGTGACAGGTGGGGTTAGTGTGTGTATGATCATATGACTGGCTGCATTGTCGTAGTTCATGTCTGTGCCTCATGACTGATAAGTATTGGATGTTGCATTTCACATGAATGAGGCAACGGGTGTGGACACATGTGTAGGTTGGATGGGCAGACGTGTGGGTGGGGTATGATAGCATCAGCTAGGGAAGCAGGCTCACCATTGTCTGATGATTCACTAGGATTGTATCGTAAATCTTTGGTTTTACATAACAATAAATAATTTTGTCTTGTTGACGCGGATGGGGTTTAATGGGGCTCATACAGAAGGCTTAGTGCAGTCGCTGAGTTCAAGCCCTTCCATTTTCTTATCCTTATGTTGTAACCAAGCCATGATGTGATCCTGGACCCAATTGGTGAATGGTCGCATCAACTGATTCACCAAACGTTACACACAGACACACGTCCTATGCCATCTGTCTCCGATGAACGACGTAAGATGGGTCAAAGACTATTATTCCGTAAGCAGTTTTCCACTATATGATGCGTGAGAGCATGACTAGGAAGATCCGGATAAAACTAGTGGGTCACCGACTTGTTTTCTCAATGCAATTGTGGGAATATTTGCGGATTCATGTATAATCGCGAGTTATTCCTTTCACCACAAGTCTCACTCGCTGATCTGTAATTATCACATAGACGTATAAGACTGCTGTTAAATTCCAAGTTGCTGGTGGATCATGCATCAAGGATAAGAACATATGTAACGAAGCTGAGCAAGGAAGGGAGAAGCTGTAGATGGAAGACTGTTACTATTTGCTATTGTGGATAGAATACAATAGTCAATCAGGGAATTAAAGATGAAAAATGTAAATTCTTTTGGCCAATCAATGAGTTCAAATGTGATCTTGCTATCATGGTGAACTAGTAAAAATTCTTTCACTGCACGATGGTTAGGTATCTAGTCAAGTGTGCCTTTCAAGGCCAGAAATATGTAGGCAGATGCATTTGGTTCAAAGGAATCGGTGCTATTTGATGAAACCTCTGCTCAAATGGAAGTTACTCACTAGGATTTCGAAGGTCTAGACTGAACACACTCACGCAGTGGATCATGGCAACACTCACGGGTGAGCATCGCGATCGATTTGTAGATGCACATTGACATGAATCGTTTTCTTACGCGACCGACCAAGTTCTATTACCGCCGGGTTCGTTCATTCTCGTCTAAAGATCACTCAGTCAACGGTCAAGGGTTTGACTTTCCTGGGTTGGGGGACGAACAGTCAAATCCCAACCAACCCCCCTCACTCAAAAAGTACTTTTGTTTGTCTACGAAGAAATAAGTTTATTCCTACTGGACCCGGCATTGATAGACATGATCCAATCCTCGACATGTGACGACGGAAGCTCTAATCGCGATGTGGGGCTCTCGGTAGGATGCGATTGGTTGGATTCACTTTACACTCTATGGGGTCTCACATGAAGTCGTAAAAGTATGAAAGGTCTTGGTTTTATTCGCACGATGCTTTTTCCCACTCTTCTGTGGCCCAACCGACAACAATATGGTCCTCTTGGTTGCTTTCTTGCATCCTTGATGTTGCTTTACAACAGATGATCGTTATTAAAAACTCCGTCTCCTGGTTGCCTGCCTGGAATTTGTGTCGCTGTGCTTGCGTACGCGTTCCACGATCACCTCAGACACACCTCGCAGTGTTATGAGGAAGTGTCTAAGTGTCTGATTACTGATCTAACACGTTCCGACCCAATATCAGCAACCTGCAATTATCAAAATTCCGAAATGTGCTGTAGATTTTGATATCATTTGCACAAGACGCACCCACATCGTCAAATCATTCGGCATATCTAGTGCATCTTCAATGTTTCTGCGTAACATGCGATACTCCTGTGATTAATAAGTGTAACAAAACGCTGTATTGTTTGGTATTCATAAAACCTGATTTGAATCAAAATATACTTCGGTGCCGTATGTCCACCTGAAGTGCACTCTGGTTTTGAAAAGTGGATACATTAACAGTCCGGGGGTAATAGATGTCTTGCACTCAAATGCAACCCAAGTACTCCCGTCAATTAACAAACGCTGCAAGCGAAAGATGAAATGCCGAAACTCACCATCACAATTTATTCCTTTTAGTGCGTCTGTGGCGCAAGCTACTTTAGTCGTACGCTAAGAACGTTAAGGAACACCACCTGCGACGATTATGTCAGAGAAAACCGACTATATCTCAAGCGCGATCACGTGTCTGTCATCCAGTAGGTACCGGATCCGTGGTCGAACCGGAGAAAGCTTTCCATGTTGTTTCATGCATCCCTCTCAATAAATCGAAGATGGCCAGAGTTCGGACACTAGCCATGGTCGGGGAGATCTCCTTTCGCCTAATACGCACAAGCCGGCACCCCCTAAACTGTTTCCAGCGCTTCAATTGCCTAGACCTAGTATGAAAACCCAGACAGGATATGGCATGGCACTCATCCTAATTGGAGAAGGGTCATATAAACTAATACATTTGAACGTTCTTTCACATCCTCTCCCATCTGTATCCGATTACGGACCTTACATTGGACCAAAGGCTACCATTGTGTAGGCATTTTCCACCATATGATATGTGAGAGGCATTGTTTGCCCACTGACTCGCTTCTTCGATTCAACAAATGATGAAAACCGGGTGCTTCAANNTCAAGGGGTATTAATTTGAGGTAAGTACGGCATTCGTCTCACGGCTGCTCTAAGATTGTTCATCGACTTCCTCCTGAATTGAAGAATTGATGAAAAAATCTTGGAAGTATGTTACAAAGTGACATCCGCGACACCACTTAACCGCCATTCAGAGACGCATCCGATAGCAATTACCTCCCGCTCTTGTGTAACTTTTATAAATCAAACGTGCAACATAGTTGTGGTGACCCTAGCCTGCAGGATAACGCCAACCACGGAGAGACGCGTTGCAATTTCTGGACAAATGTGGTGAGTCCTCCCAGACGATGCCAGCCAAGCACCTAAGCGTTTCGGTTTCTGGACAACTAACCTGTG
>UZAN01051595.1:4847-18744 GCA_900618425.1 Echinostoma caproni | reverse complement strand
GAAGATTTTCAATTGAGGTAAGTTTAGTAGTAATCTGCTTCATGGTCACCATTAGGTTTGCATCTACAGTGCCGGTTTGAGCGAATGGTTAACCTCAGCGTCCACTTGGTGCACTTTCGTTTGGGCCCATTACAGGCCAGGGCTTGATGTATTGAGATCTTCCTAGTGAGCTTTACTTGTTTACGCCAAATTCACGTTTCTGCTTTTCTGCTTGAGACTATTGTTTGTATCTGAATGACGTTTGTCATGGTTTCCCGTATTAAAATTCAATATCAACTGGTGGTCGTAAGTTTTTTAGGACGTACATTTGTCATGAACATCAGACGGGTTGGATCCAATAGTTATAAAAACCTGCGGTTAAGTGATGGAAACCTGAAACCTGATCCCCGGGACTTGAAGTAGCAAACCACTAGGTTATGGGTGGTATTGAACCGAATTACAGCGAAACTGCATACCGCCGAAGTTGGGTGGCCGTGGTAGGGTTCGAACCTCTGACCCTAGGGTTCAAAACACGTGTCTAAGTGACTTAACCACTGCGTCACCACCAATACATCCAGTGTGATTGCCCCATCTTTTTACATCGTCTTGTCCGTCTCACCCGTAACCTGAAACAATTAAATCCCCTCTGACAATCTGTGATCTCATTGGATTGTTTTCTGTGTTTTACGCAACTTGGAATCCTTCAGTCTGACACCAGACTATCTGACCACTCGTTTGTAATGTTTGTGATGCTCCTGTTGTCACATACTGTCCAGCCGTGTGATGATGACATTCCTTCTGGGCACATTCGAAGTCCACTGGGCATTCTAAAGACTCGAGTTCGTGAACAATGCTTGGGTTCTCGCTCGGTTTAGCTGGGCAAGCAACATATCCCCTATTGCTGAACCATCCGACCGATCGGTCGTGTGAGGATCGGACTTGCACTGGAAGATAGGTTATGCATCCTACGCTGCTTAAGCGTTGGAAGAGAATCAAAACAGGAGAATCGGTTATGGAGCGATGCGCCATTCGGGAAATTCGGAATTGTAAAATTTCATGCAATACTGACTCTGTGCCAATAATTGATTGGTCTAAAATACAGGAGATAGTTTTCTAAGCGGGTCCGGTAAACGGATGGTCATAATAAAACATTGGATTTGCCTTCTTTTTATCACACACCTAGGTGTGATGAACAACAGACGGGGTGAACCCCATAGTCACGAGGACCTGCTGTTCAGTGATTGAAATCGGCTACCTAAGCCCCGAGACTTGGAGTGGCAAACCACGTAAGGCCGCGATAGGTTAGGCATGGCAATGAACTGGACGACAGCAGAGCTGTCTACCAGTATCCAATATCCACTAATATAGACTCAGGATAACACGAAGCTCTCCTTGTTATTTCCCAAACTGGCTTTTTGGCGTTCAACAATCTTGCTAGCTATGTTGGAGATAGATTTTCGGAGCATAGAACAAATAGTATGTAAAATACATATTTGTTTTACAGAAGTTGTTCAGTGTGTTTTCCATCTTGCTGCTTGCATGGCAAAATACGGCGAAGATAGTTTTACTCCACCTTCAGAATAGTACGGGTACAGTATTTTCCTAAGGGGAACCGAGCATGTGTTACATCATTTATTTGTCTTGGGGCCTGCTCTTTTAGTTTTCTCATGAGGGATAAAAGGATAACAGAATTACGATCAGATGGTCATTGTATTGGTCGTCATCATGACTTGCTCACATACTCGTCGTCTATCGCTCCCTAATCGGGAACAAGGAAAACCTTTCGCTGACGGTGAAGGAATTCAACTATACTTGTGCAACAAGGGGCACCAGAAACGGTTCGGAAGTGCTAATAAACAAATTCAAATCAACCAGAAGTGTACACAATCGGAATGTACATCCACGAAAGACGGGTTAATGTGGTTTATTTAACGTGTTGCAAAGTGTACAACGAAGTCTTCGGACGACCACATGGCAAATTGTCCGTGAATGCAACATGTCACAGTATTCCGTACTGAAAATAACTGGCCCACCTTCAAAGGAGCCCAGCTACAAGAAATTCGGGCCAATGATCCTGGGAGTCAACTGGAATTTTGCACTTGGTGTCATGCAGGGTAAGATTGGGGTATTTCATGTTCCAATTTTAAGTTCACTTGTTCCTCCCCCTTGGTTTCTGAGTACACATGCAACATATAGGGTATAGGTGAATTTCGACATTTAACACATTTCCTGCGGTTCAAGGTTAATCCCGTTTGGGAGGAGAATACCTGGATTTGAGAAGGATTATCGGTGAAGGAGCCTAGATTAGAGGAAGAAGAATTGGGTTGGAACAGCACACCTGCATATTTCAAAACGCGTGCAGGAGAAACAAGAAATATCACAAATGTACGTGAAGCAAGTATGCGGATTGCACAGCTCCTCGAATAACTCCGGAATTATTGACTAAGGGTTTAGATTAAACCTATCCAAGTCCAGTGGCTTGTGCTGTATCAGTAAAATAGTTGAATAACCCAGTTAACCAATGCTTGAGGTAGTCAAACAATTCCAGTTTGTGACAAATTTGGTCGAGGTATGGAATCGAATGCTGAGGAGCAGTCAAGAAAAACACGCAGAACAGACTTAACAGATTCGTTCGAGGACTTGGTGATAAAATGAATAAGGTTGGGAACTGTGTCCAAAGTGGATCTATTAGACTTTTAAACAAACTAGTGGATCATTGGGAATGTTTGTGGACTTCTGAAGGCGTTTGAGGATACTCTTTTCAGACAACTTAAGGACTGAACATGTTAAGTCAATGGGACGACAACGAAAGCCTGGGCAAGTGCCTGACAGCTAAAGCATAATGGGACTTGCACGTTCCTTTTGCCTTCGCAAGGGATTACCTTTACACACACACACAGACTTCTAACAGGGCTGTAGTAATTATATTTGACATTAATTGTTTGTTGCCGTAAGCCTATATCATTGGATATTGGAGTCTGCACTGTAGACAAATCTAATTTTTGAATATGATATCCGTTCAACTGTGAACGATCTTTGACTTTTAATATGCTACTGGTTTACCGGATCCGCTTAGAAAATGACGCCTGTATCTTAGACCAATAAACTGTTGGTACAGACTCAGTATCGCATGAAATTTTACAATTCCGAATTTCCCGAATGGCGCATCGCTCCATAACCGATCCTCCTGTTTTGCTTCTCTTCCAACGCTTAAGCAGCCTACTACTCACAACCTATCCAGGACGATGTGAAACGAGGGGGTAATCTCACTGTACATTTGTGCCGTTTTCTCGGAATTATTGTCCACTGGAAGTCATTCTATTCTGTCTGCCGTAATCTCTTTCCTTCGCCGTTTTTTCTAATTAGATTCTCCGATTTGAATATTGAGTCAGATAACGTGGACGCAGATGCCATCTGGGCTCGTATGACTCTGAGAGAACGTCGAGATTTTCATCGGTTTTTGACTTCAGGTGCGGTAGCCAGTTATTTACCGGTGTGGGAACCTTGGTGGCTCCATTCAAAAGCAAATATTGAAGTAATTCCTTCTCAATCAGAGGCGGGAATAGCGAAAATTACTTCTAAACGAAATACTCCAATGCCTTTGAAGAAGATTTATCCTTCTGGAAAACTACCTCACAAATCGGTATCGTTCGTTTTAACTGAGGTAATTCTGGTGCACACTTTCCTTTGTCGGTAAGTTTTTTACTTTCTGAATCTTAAGAACACATTATCTGCCGTTTGCATTAGGCTGGAGTTTTCTCTGCAGCTGATTACTGGTTTAGCAATGGAGATTATGACGGTGCGCATAACATCGATCAAAACTGTCCCCTCTCTGCAGGAAAACTTTATTTAATAACGTGGGAACTTGTGACTCATATTTGTCCGCTTCATCGTTTGTCGTGTGTTGCTTCCAACTGTTGTTTCCACAATTTGAGTCTAAAAGTGACGTGAATGTCCCGAACTGGCGGGTATACGTGTTTGTATAGTCCATTTTTTGCATCCTACAGCCTTTTGAAAAAAATAACTCCAACTGATATACTCTGTATTCACGAGCACCTGATAGTATATCCCACCTGGGTGATGCAGAGCTGGTTCAGTTACACAGAACTTGAGCCTCTTGGGATAATTACAGTTCATTAATAAACGAGTAATATGAAAAGGGTGCATTTAAGACCCATTTCAATTTCCTCATAGAAAAAGGTAAAGGTCACTTCACTGTATTTCACTGTTCGATGTTGGAAGATGCCCTAAGTTGTCTGCTAATTGGAAGCCTTTACTGGGCTGTTGGATAAAAGCGTGGAGAGTGCACAAAGCTCACTGTGCATGCTGTTACTCCTTTCTGTTTTCGCTTTGCTTCTTCAAAGTACAATATGCTGCTATAGCAGCATAAGGTTGGATGCCATCTAATTATGTTTTCAATGTTGAAGGTTCACAGTTGCCCATAGTGCATTACTTCTGTTACTCAAATAATTGCGTGATAGATGACAATAGCTCAGTGACTGGATATCTGTCCGTGGTTGATTGATTGGAGACGCTGAAGGAAATGACAAAGAACAGAAATTAGTGGCATTCTCATCGTCATTTTTTATAAAGAATGAGTGCTCAAATAGGTATGTGCATTTTAGTTGTGTAATCTCTCTGTTGGTGAGGTTCACTTTCCTTTTCTCTCGGAAAATTAACCAACTTCGTGTCCACCTTGCAATTTCCTACTGAGTTACATACATTGTGTGTTTGAAAGCGGTCGACGAAATTCGCTTCACTGTATTTTTTCAATCGTTGGTAACTTCCTTTCTTCTTCCTCGACATGATATTTGTGCCACAAGCGGTTTGTTATTCCAACCGATAGTCCAGACATTGCCCTTCCATGGCACAAATTGACTTCTAGTATAAGGGTAAAACCCATAGTAGAAGGTACCGTGGGGGGAAGGGGGGTATATTTACGGAAGAGCCACGTTTTTGATTTCGCTTATAAAGAGTGAAAGTGGGCAGAACGAGAGTTAGCTCTTCATAGTTTAACGGTTCACGGACAAAGGAAGTTTTGGAGGAAAGAAGTAAATTTCTGTTGAAAGAAATTTGATTAGGCTAGCCAGCTACATGCTTACAAGATGAACTTGCAAAAGTTACGGGTAAGATGCTATTGAGTCAAGCCCCGGATGATGGAACATGATCCAATAGAGAAACAAAAACCTCGGTGTTCTCGTGTTGTTCATATACCAGGAAATTCGAAGATGGGAGGGAAACGAGAACAGCAGAAATAGCAGAAAACTGCTTTCACAACGCTACAGAATGTTCGGATTCATAATGTGAGGAGAGAACAGGGATCTATGGTCCTACGGTCAACTTGGAGTGTCTAACCCCGTTTGGCCTCGATAAAGTAGGCTTGGTAAGGAGTTTATTTTATGTTAGCTAGCAGATTGATGTGCTGATTTCCATCGTCAAATACTGCACGTGCTATTTCCACCAGCCATGTGAGACATTATTTTTCTACATATTTCACGAATGCCTGAGTCCAAACCGTGTGACAAGCCAATCACGCTACAAGAGTCTTCATAGAAAGAAAAAAATCCATGCTTTGCTCGTCTGCTAGGTTGTCTACGCCAAAGCAGATGTATTTTCTTGGGCAATCCACAATCAGAGGCTTTATCTAGCGAAAGCCTGGCCCGCAAAGTAGCGGGGCGATGTGTGAAAACCGCTCTTCATTGGAGGTCAGTGTCCATTTCATCGGATCATACGTACTTTAGACGGAGTCAAATGTCCAAGGTGCCCAATGGAGCTGGTGACCACTGCCACAACCAGTGTGTGTGTGTGTGTTTGGTTCGTACACCTCTTCCTGGTCTGTAGTCAACTCCTTTTGGTGACCTGCCAGTAGTTTATCGACCTGATTATATTCTCGGATGCTGGCTTTTCGTCTTCTCACTTTGGTGTGAAAACACCGCCATAGGAAGTTAGTGAGCAGGGCTTTCTCAGCAGAGGCTATTTTAGACGCTTGTTCCAATGAAGCGTTTCGTATGGTCTAAGGGAGCGATGATCTGCCGCAACCCGAGAATCCACCCCGATCATACTGAGACCTTCGGAGGTATAACAATCCACACTACCTAACCTGTTGTGAATTCATAAAAGGCTGTGCGAATGAGTTGAACATCATGCACAGGAAGTGCGACACGACTACATCTACAGTTCATGATTGTTATCATGAGAAGATCCCTTTCAATGCTTATTTCGAGGCATAAATCATTCCATTCCAGTCGTTATTCAACTCCAGTTTTCTATTGTGGAACGAAAGCTACGCGTGAAGGACGTATGCATCCAAGATATCAGAATGGGTTGAATTGTGGTGGTTGCAATGGTGATTAAACTGTCTATTTCACAAACACGGATTCCTATAGCATGTGTTCAAATCCCACTATCATCGCTCAGCTTTTTGTCCCCTCCGGTAGTCTAATTGTATTCACTATTCTAGAATACACGCTTTTTTGTTCGGCGAAAGCAAGTAAACAATTGAGAATCGGCTATCGGAATTGAGCTGTTTCCTTGACTAGTCATTGTTGGAATGCCTGTGAATAACAGCCTTTTTGTTTCTTTCCGATTGGTGTTTGGGAACCGTTCATCTCAGTGAATAGTATTATAATTGGGTTTTTTACAGTGATCAGGATTGCTTGGTGTGAGAAGAGACGAACCTCAGGTTCATGTGGATCCACCGTTTGCGTACATGAGTACTGGCAGCCTGAGTCTTGGAACCGGGAACAGTGAACTAAGTACATCTTCAACCGGATAAGCAGGAGACTCAAGTGTGGGAGCAAAGCCGCTTATACTCTAGACAGAAGGTTCGTCCTGGGACAGTTGTCGGTTTCTGTCATGGTGACAACAAACAGTATTAGGATGTTAACATGGCTCTTCACATCGTATCCCTACTGTCTATGCTGCTAATTGTTAATTTATTTTTAGACAACACAAAAAGGTTAGGTTGAATTCGAAATTCGCAATTGGCTGTTCCGTTAGCTAAGGCGTATAGATTGAAACTTGTAATAGTCACTGATCGGGTCCCAACGATAAAATGTGAAACTCCTAAATATATGGAATTCTCACATTAATTTTGCGACCCTTTTCGTATCGATAAATCCACTGTTCTCTATTTAACTTTTCAAATGCTTCACACCGTACTCCTTTCAAACTTTTCACAGATTATACAATGGCGATTGTCTGGACTTGATGCACGAGTACCTAATGCGATTGCACCAACTCGCTCCATCGCTTTGCTCTTTATCCGGGCGTTCGGTACCAAAGCGCCACTCAGCCACCGGGGAAGACAGCAAGAACCGCACGATTGTCCTTACTCCATCATCCGCTCGACCTGCTCCGGGGTACACCAATCTTTCACAAGTGTTAGGTGCTCTGCAACTCCGTATGAGTAACTTCAGACTACCTTGTAGCCCGCAGGTGCTCATCGTCCTTCTTGGTGACTTGCATGCCGTACTTTCAAATGATGATCATTTGTTTCGCTTGTTTGCTGAGTTGTTGGACCTAGTTCGTTCGGCACGTAAACAGTTGCAATTTGAAGATGATGATGAAGCTCCAATTTCGCAATCTCAAATTCAGGTAATGGATTGATCATAAAATACAATCTTCGGTCGTTCCACGTTATTTCCACCAGTCCCTATTTATATTTAGCGACAAACGAGTGGATTCCCACGAATCGACAGTATTCTAATTATTCCAAAAAGAAAGTTGTAACGGATTAAGAAATGCTCAAGAGTAGACGAAATTCGCGGATTAGCTGTCTGTTCAAAAGTAGAGCGTTTTAAATTCCATCCCGAAAACATGTTGCGTGTACGTAGAATTCTTCTACTGTATGGCACTCGCTATATATATATATATATATATATATATATATATAATAGCTTTAACGCTATTTAGATTTGGCCCCGTGGTTATGTGCAGGCCCTGCGTGGAACTTTCCGAAAGCTGGTTACCAAAGCTTATTCCTCTCACGAGTTGGGACTTATTTTTTAACCAGCTTCATTTCACCATTCCTGCGTAGACTGAGGGCAACACAGCCACAGCCCGGAGCTTTGTGACGTCTCGAGGTATAAAGAGCTACACGGAAATTTAGGAGGGATGATGTTTCCCTTCAGATCGCGGGCCCAAAGGATTATGTAACTGCATGATTGGAGACATTGAAGGACTCAGCCATGGACAGAAAGCAGTGATTGGATCGTCGGGCTAATGGCTAGTTGTGCCCGGGTTCGACTCCCAGTCGATATGCACATCGCTGATAATCCCTAATAAGAATGAAGCAGCTGTACAATGGTTCTTCCAAGACCTCTGAGTAACACTCAGTCTCTGCAAGGTTAATACACCTCCATAAACAAACGAAATCCCTCAAACTATTCCACGTACATACTACTGTTCTGATATTTTACCGGAGTGAACATTTTCGTAAAATAAACTGATAATAGAGTGATGAGAGTCTTCGGTACACTGGCTTTATACGCGTCGATTACCTATTATAACCATTTATAACACGCCAATCCACTGAGTGCTGGTGTTTATCACCCTCAAATTATTTGAAGGTCGTGCGTTTAAAACCCAGCACCGCCTCCTCCTAACTTCATTCTTCTCTTTGTATTACATGGCATTCCTTTGATTGACCACCTCACTCTCCCCGAAAATTCGCTTGCATAATTGTGATCGGTGCAAAGCAAGTAAGCAGAATATCAAAGGAAATTGCTTAAAATCAACGGTTTCTAACGCACAAGTTTTTCAACGAGACTATCCAATGATTGCCGTTTCCTTTATCTTGAAACTGCTAAGTTATGGTAAGAGCTTTGAAGGATTTACCAGAATTTCAGGTTATTTGTAAATATGAAGTAGTCACAGTCAAGAAGCACTGATTTAATCTCGAATCTTCTCTTTTCATTTGGATCTTAAGATTCCCCTGCATGGCAACTCTGTTTTTCGGTATATCAGCGCATAGTATGCCAAAGTTCATCATCGGCCCAATGACTCCGAGAAAACGTTGGTTGCCATTGACCCACGTACTTTTTAGCTTATTGTGCGCGGATCCAAGATGGACTGGTGACGTAGGCAGTTACACTTGAACATTGTTTGATACTGATACGCTTTCTAGTTTTTTTATCCATTTACACCATGCGTCTGAAATTATAAACCGTTCCCACCACATTTTTCTATCTGCCCTTTTTTCAGGCTATGTATAAGAAATTACAGTTTCTACAAGCGTGTATCAATCCGTCCGACCCAGACGCGCAATTGTGGCGCAAGTCAGTACTAACAACACTGAAATCACAAACAACAATGGAATTGTGTCGACATGTGTCGGATTTCAATCCCGATCGTGTCGTCCCAAAAGATCCCTGTAGTCCAGCAGCCGGGCCTAATTGGCGCCACATGATTCGTTCGGTTTGTCGTGATGGAGAACCACTAATCAGAGACTTGGATGAGAAAGCACAAAGCACATAAAGCATTCTTGTGTTTGGACATGTGTCTTATCTTATTTGCACCTGTACAGTTGTACACATGTAAATGAATTATTTGCTCGAGTCAGTTTATTTTATTTTGCTTCACACACCATTATGCGCTACATGGGTCAAACGTTATTATAATTTATATGCTAAAGCGGGGGATAAACCGTCTCACCCCCCACCGTTAGNTAGGCGTGCTGTCCAAGTAGTCAGTGACGAGATCTTTTGTCATCACATTTGGTTGGCGGTGACAGTTTGAACTTCGGAACCTTTAGGTCCCAGAGCGTGCTAGGTTACCATACCCAAAATTACGTAGAAAGTAGTCTGTGTGAGTATACGTACATTGCAGCACAGAAATAACGAGAATGCATTCTGCAAATTGACGGAAAGTTCTGTTAGAGAGGAATCGATCAAAAAAAGAGTTTTCATAATCAAGTATATGGTTGTTCCGTGGAGTACTGACAAACAATACATTGATTACGCGTGAATAAGAGCGAGCATTAAAACCGAAAAGCGCTCGCTTTGCATTCGTGTGTCAAATATTTAGAGACACCAACCGATTCTGTTTACGTACCAAACTGCCATCACGTTACACGGATGTATTTATCGATGAAGCCAGTTTATATTCTCCATCATTTCTCTGTTTCTTTTCCGCCACCATTGATATCGAACTCTTCTTCTTGGGGTTCTTGTAACCGTATTCTCTCTGACTATCACTTCTATTGAACTGTTAACTCGAACTCTCTACCGCTCGAATCCATCGTAATCTTCACGCTTGTGACCACTTTATATCTCATTGTTTACCTCTTGCTCTGTATGCAACCCAACGCTGGGTGTCTCGTTACCCCCACTTTGTGCAATTCTTACATTTACCGTGTGTGTGTGGGGGGGGCTAGCTCCGCTGATATTTTTCTATCGTGAATCCAACGCCATTTTTAATACAGAATCAGCCAGGCGGTTTTAGGTTCAATAGCCTCCTTGTGCTTCTATGAACAGTATTTCTTCAGATAGAACCTTTCTAATTGTAGTTGTATTGTGTAATTAAAAATTTACTCAACTGCGATATTCGGGTTGAGAACAACCTGTACGGTTTGTTCAGAATGGGAGGATTTCTGTAGTAACTGCGAATGAGCTCCTTTTTATTTCACACGTTTTTTTGTGTGGTGAACAGCAGACGGGGCGAACCCCATAGTCATGAAGATCTGCTGCTCCGTCATGGAAACCGGTAACCTAAGCTCTGAGACTTGGAGTGGCGAACCACCGAAAGTCCAGCTAGGTTAGGCGTGTTATTGGACCGGACGACAGCAAAGCTGCCTACCACCAAATGTGGGTGGCGGGACTCGGACCATAGGGTCCAAAGCACGCCGGTGACCACCACTAGACCACTGCGCCGCCACCACCTTGGATACTTTCTGCTGGGCACCTAATTTGTCTGCATGCGAAATATATCATGGAACGGAGTTTGAATGAATGTGGAGAACATACCGAAAAGTTAGGTTCTGGTTATACCTCGAATCCTGGCTGCGTTTTGCATCCGTGAATTTGTGTAATGACGGATGCAAGGCACTGAGAAGCCACTGTTCTCGCAACTAGTTCTATCCCCGTGAGGGATAAAACTACGCGTTGACGGCAGAAACCGCTACTCCTGACGTACGCCAACAGAGATAACCCATGCTGAGACAATTTCATCAATACACCGGAGCTTTCTAAATATTTTTTAAATACCAAATTTACTTGCTTTGTTGATTAAGCAATCGCAGCATCGACAAACGGAGTGTCAACGGACAGTGATGAGTCAAATAATATATCAGGCGATTGTTGTGCTTACATATCCGTCGGTGTAATACAGACTACCATTTCTCCTTGCCTATCGTTCCGTCTCCTAGAGGATGAACTCAGAATTCTGTCGGGGATTATAGCAGACGAAATCATCTCTATGTTGGGTGGTATTGTTTCTAATTCGCGAAAGGTTTTTTTTCTGCACACGAATTTCATCATCCAATTCGGTCGAATTCGGTTTGGTACTATCCCCGCTTATAAACAACAGGACACTCATATCAAAAGAGACAAATACGCGATTGATTCTCAAGTTGAGAACAAGGAAAACACTCACTGATTCGATTAAGATAGGTTATCATTTCAAATCCACCGAGTTCATCAGTGCATGACTTGTGACCGAACGCACTCATAATAGTCAACTTAGTGTTGTGTTGGTTGCATCGACTTGAACTCCAACCTGATTGCATGCATTCTGAACACTCGATTGGCCGTGGCCGTTTTCTGACCTGCGCAAACTAGACCGAATCCGGATCAGCAAAATTGTATGTTACAAGTACACCTTTTGAGTTAACTCTGGTAGCTAGTTTCACTTTAGTACTGACTAATGAAATATTCACATCTTACTTCATCCTCCATTGAACACTGTTATTTCGAGACCGACTCTCGTGAGCGCATTTAGTCATTGTGCTAGAAAAGAACGGTCGGAACAACACGCGGAAATCGGTTTGAATGTGTCAGCTCACGACGAGTTGAATGCAAAACATTTAGTTTCTGGCGTCTCTTTGCCTTTCATATAAATTCCTAGTGGTACTTACTAGCCCTGAATAGTAAGAGACAAAAACATTTGCGACCCCATGGATAAAATAAGAAACAGTTCTATTGTCGTATGGGAGAAAATGCAACAATGGAGCGATGAAAAATGAGCTCCAGGAGAGTGGTGGGAACGGGGTATGATTATCAGATACGGGGCTGTGGTTTGGAAAATGATTTGTACAAAGAGAAAAGTGATACATAAAATTCAGGAGCACTCTGTACAGCGTGGAATAAGCCAAGAGTTCGTGGCATTTTAGAGTGGGGATCGCCAAGATCGATTCCCAATTGGATGCTCGACCAAATAGTCCGATCCGCACTCGTCGTAAAGCTGACGCGTGACATAGATGTCCACTCGATTGTCCAGCGCCAGACGCCGTGCACCATACCAAGCGCCCAGTCTAGGCGTGTCTGCGATGTGGTGGGGATGAGAATGACATATACGCATTACACTTGCCTGAAGAACCGTTCACTCGTAATATCAGGGAGAGTGAACGAAGGTGAAACAACGCACAAATAGATTGCACATGAATTGCTTCGCACACCAGTCGAATGAAGGCTCCTCGAGCAGGACGTACAAGCGCGAATCTATGCGCAACGGCAAACATGCTTTGTACAACTATTGTAGCACGTCTCGGGAAAATGACGAAATAAAGTGCATGTTATAAATTCCATTCAATCACGAAAATGTGAGTTTTCCCCACCATAGCTGGTTTAATTCATCGCTTGCGTGCATCAGTTCACTTCAGTTCTTATAACCATTAACCATGCACTTTCGTGTACCGGTTCTGGTTGCCCACTTGGATATAATAGTAGAATGATGATTACAATGTTGAGAGCAGATTTAAGCGGAAGGTATCACATTTTCATAGACTGAAGTTACAAGAACAATGAGTAGATGCATGAGCGCCACTGTTTGTGACACCCAGCCATATCGCTCAATGTCTCTAACCACCGGAAAACACGATCTCTGGGTCCCGCATCCAGGGAACCTAACGGGACCTATGTGAGCAAGTTTCCTGGTCAGGGTTTTCATACCCTCATGCCAGGTCTTAGCTTAACCGCCCTTCATTTTTTTCCAACCGCTACCTGCCTCGCCAAGCATCGCTCGCCGTGGCAACCTATCTGGTGACATGAGTAGCACATGTCCCTACCAGCGTAATCTATGGAGGTCGACTACCTGTTCCAGTGGACGACCGCGATTACCTAAAACTCTACGCCTAACCTTAGCATTGCTCGTCCGGTTTCCCCACCAGACACGTGCAATGCTACGTAGACAGCGGTGTTCGAACACTGACATTCTACTTTTATCCTGTTTCCTTAATGGCCAAGTCTCTACACCGTAAAGTAGAGCTGGTCGAACTGCTGCAGCATATACTTGACCCTTCACAGACAGCCGGATGTCGCGATGGTGCCACAGATGTCTCAAGTTGGTAACCGAGCTTTCTGTATGCGTGGCGACACTTCATTTGTGATGCGTCCGCCAGATGAGACAGAGCTGTCCAGGTAGCAAAACTTGTCTACTTTCTCTACAACTCTAACGGATGCTTTTACTTCTACCCTCAACACATCACTCAGTTCATATTCAATTCCCGATTGCTGGAGACCCGTCACGATCGGTCCCATTCCAAAACCGTGAAGATCCAGCACCCTTTCCAAACGTTTCCGTCTCATTGCTCTAACGTCATGCGGTCTTAAATTGGCTGAACGTGCCATTCTCAAACGTCTTTCTGCTTCCTTCTGTACCCCTGAAGACCATCTCCAGTTCGCTTATAAATCAAACAGGTCCACTTTGGATGCTGTTGCCTCTCTTGTTCATCACTTTACCAAATCCTTAGACGCATCTGCGA
>UZAN01051593.1:4631-16166 GCA_900618425.1 Echinostoma caproni | reverse complement strand
GCTTCAATTTTTATTCTACTTGTTTTAATCGCGACTTGAGCGCTCACATTTGGCTCGTTCATGTGCAGCGTGACGGTGAGCGTGCTATTCTTACCCAGGCTCATTTTCTTCCATTCAGATTTGGTGAATTACGCTCACAGTAACACTTGGCTCTTGTTTTCAAGTTGTTTCGAGATCACTTTGAGGTTTGTACAGTTTTTATTTGCTTATTTGATCGTTTATTAATGCAGTACCGTAGAAATTTTCCGGATCGTTCGTTTTGTTGATGCTTTTGGATCCAATTTCGGCTACGCGTCGCTCGTTGATCTATTTGGGAGTTACATGGATTCATGCTGCCGAGGTCCTGTCTCTTTAACCTCGTAGTGTTCCTAGTCGAGGTAGCAAAGAGGCTAGATAGGGGAGAGCAAGTGGAAGCGTGCTAGCTTGACTTCCAAAAGGCCTTTGATTCAGTGAATCATAGGTTACTCGCTCAAAACTTGAAAGCATTTAGGATAGTGCCTAGAGTAGAACGTTGGGTAGTGTCAACCCTGAAGGGTAGACAATTTAGGGTAGGAGTGGACGAAACCCTGTCATCAAATTGAAAATAAAAGAGTGGAGTGCCCCAAGTTTCCGTGCTGGGACCACTGTTATTCGTGTTGTTCGTCAATGATCTAGCGAACGCACTGGAGAATCCATGCTTTAAGTTTGTGGATGGCATCAAGATTATCGGGGCAGTAACAGATTTAGATAAGGTGTATCAGTGGTCGCTAATGTGGGATCTCCCTCTCAATGTAGCAAAATGCCATCATCTCGTGGAGGAGAGAGACCAAATGCCCATTCGATGTATGGGCCCTCCAGGGGATGGAAGGGAAATGAAGAGAGCAAATGAAGCTAGAGATCTGGGAGTGATAATAGGGTCGAACTTTAGACCAAGCCAACAGTGCTGTCATGCTGCACAGAAAGCCACACGGGCGCTCTACTGACAGAAACGAGTGGTGTGCTCGAGAAAGCCTAGCGTTCTCTTACCTCTGTACAAGACGCTTGTCCGGCCACATCTGGAATAGTACGTTCAAACGTGGAGGCCCAAATTGGTGAGGGACAGCAGGCTTCTCAAACAGTTACAGCGTCGCCTTACCAGGTGGTTTGGTCACTGTAGAGGGATGGAGTAAGACCGAAGGTTACAGGAGTTTGGGTTCTTCTCTCTCGAGAGAAGAAGAAGCGTTCAAGATAATAAAAGGCTTTGACGCAGATAGAGGGCGCCAATGAGCCCATTTTTAGGATGAGAGATAGTGAAACTTCTAGAGGACACACTCTGAGGCTGAAGAAGGAAGGATTCAGACTGGGGATTAGAAGCCACTTCTTTGCAGTATGAGTGTTCAATGACTGGAATAAGTTGCCAAGCGAAATAGTAGAAGTCAACACGGTAACGCAATTCAAGCTGCAGATTGACAAGGCGTGTGGTAATATCTTTGGCAAGGAATGAAAAACATAATGGAGAAGTTGTATATCTGTGACTGAATGAGAGGTGTTCCTTTTCCCACTGCACTAATAACTTATTTTTTTAGTTTTTTTATGCGTGCAGGTCTGTGACAAAGCTTACACGGTGCAAGACAATAGAGAAGCTACAATTCCCTGAAAACCTTAACGTCCTCAAGTTGAAGCACTGGGAGATCCAGGAGCCCACTAGAGCAAAAAACTGGACAATTTGGCATCTCGCCGTCAAGTCCTGGATCCCTCAACTGAACTGATGTACGGGGATTCACGGTGATTAACGGGCTTGGGAACCAGAGCTTTCTAGTAGCCCGGGTTTTGGTGG
Source organism: Echinostoma caproni (assembly GCA_900618425.1). Lineage (NCBI taxonomy): Eukaryota > Metazoa > Platyhelminthes > Trematoda > Plagiorchiida > Echinostomatidae > Echinostoma > Echinostoma caproni. The sequence continues at coordinate 14,371 of UZAN01051593.1, read as the reverse complement.
TAGGTTTGTTGCTCGATGTCGGACGGAGATCCTCGGAGTGGTTGTCTGTTACTCGGTATCCGATTGTGTCTGAAAAAAGAGACAGTTAGGAATGCTACTGTTCAACTGTTTTTTTTGCTCGTACATAACCAATGGTCAAGACCACACAATTTGGGTTCACAAAGGCTCTTGCCACCACACGCTTCGCAGTGTGCCAATAGTGCCCACCGTTACAAAACCGTTCTAGACAGGACAACCAACCAAACCATGCAATCATCCTTCCAGCAGTCGGGGTGAAAGAGTGAAAAAAGCAGTGCGGTAGGTAGATAGGGGGAATAAAGTGGGTCTCAACCCTCACCTTTCCAGAGCCGCATCCACAGCCTACTTGGCACTGGACAGACAGGTTGCCCCAGGGCTGCATGACGTGGCCGCTCCGACCAGGACTATGGAGTGTAGATGAATGCACTGTGTGACGGGGTGTCCGGGTGCATGAGGGCTGTTTGCAGTTAGAAAGGCAGTACCCCTGTACCCTTACCCAACTCCGGTCTTCGACTGCGAGTGTTTAACCGAGAGAGTGATTCTTCCGACGAACCAACTGTATGTTTCACTTCTCTTTTTGCTCTCGTTTCTTTTTTTTAAAATTTTTTCCTTTTTTTCTCATTTTTCTTTCCTTAATCGTTTAACGCGATAACTCCTGTGGTTGGGACCTCGTGGGTACTCTTCTTTTTTCTTCTTTTTCTTCTTATTTCCGCGTTCAACACCATGGGGCGTTTGGAGCCGACTCGAATATATCCTATCACCAATCACTCACTTTCAAGTGTCTCGCATTATTGTCTACCCGGCGGCTTTTCTTTTATATCGTTATAGGTTTTTCTTCTGGTCTATTAGGGATAAAAATCCCACTGCCTTGCTTGAATGAGAGTTGCACCTAATGACGGATGGGTGTTCTATCACTTGGCTGAGTAAACATTCGTGATATATGCGGAGGAATCGGGGCACTATCATCATCAGACGTGCACGATTTCGGTCAGATAAATTATCGTGATATCAAATCGATTAAGCATATCTATCAATGGAGTTGGGTTTTGGCGAACACGGAGTTTCCTTTTCCTTTGATTTTTTTGTAGAAAGCTAGTCATGCCGCTGGTGACCGCAACATGCAGTCGTTGATAGTAATCCGTGGCGATTACAACTGTGATGTTGATCGTAGCTAAATGCCCTTTGGATGTCGATGAGGCACGATTTTCTCATCTCTTTTCGAGACTGATACTGCAATTAACCTGGTCATGCACTCATGTTTACCGGGATTGATGGTAACCTAATGTCCAAGGCTAGGGCTTGTACACTAATGGGAAATAAGTTAGCCAAGAGTAAGCCCTCAACCTGTAAAGCTAGCCTGTCGTCCGGCGGTGTAGCTTCCAATCAGTGACGTTAAGAGTAGTAGCAAATTTAAGATGAAGCATAAAACATAACACAAGAATGAATGGTCAGTGACCGTGATTCGTAAGCAAACGTTTGACTAACAAAAACGGGATTAATCCAGGGTTTAGGTTTAGCTATTGCTTCATGGTAATTCAGTCTGAATGACCAGAAACTGTTTGGACTCCGTGACGCTTCATATGCGGATTTCGCTAGCCGATATTGTGTATTAAGTGAGGAATATCAGTGAATCCGTCAAGCAAGTTAGAATAGCTTTAGGGCTAATAATAATAATGAACCCCAATGTTCATTAGCCGAATATGTTCAATTGTGGCCCGTTTCGCTCCGAGTTATTCATTTCCAAATTAATAACTGTTGATTGCGTTCGTGAATTCGCTGCTTCTTGTTAAAGTGTCAAAGCATCATAATTTTGCTCAAAATATTTCGGTCAACTTGAATTGCCGAACATTCTGGATTGTGTGTTTGTCGATTATCAAGTGTGTGACATTACAGAAAGTGCTGGTTTTGAAGTATTGAAATTTTAGAGAGATAGACGTAAAACGAGAGGGACATACTGGTGATGAACGTGAAGAGTAAAAAAGCAAATAGAGACCGAAGGTTCCATGATAAGCGCCAGTGATAAGGAATTGAACAGTTCGTCTCATTAAGCAGCAAAAGGGGAGGATCGCAAAATACAATAAACAAATAAACGTATCGTTTCCTGGCGTCAACCAATTACATGCTCACCACCAGGAAANTCCAGGACCTCTTCTAAAAGGCAGATATTTCCAATGTCTCTTCTGAAGGATCCACTAGTGGTTTTTACCTCCACTTCTTTCACAATTCCATCTTTGCTTTTTGTGGTTTTTTGTATAAGACCCAAAGGCTACTCATTCCTGGGCTTGCTTTCCTTTAGCAGTATCACTAAATCTCCCGGTTGAAAGTCCCTTTGTCTTATATACCACTTGGATCTGATTTAAAGCAGTGGCAAGTATTCCCTCGTCTATCGCTTCCAGAAGCAATTTGCAATATCCTGCCTTTCTCGTCATCTACGGTTATAACGGTCTACTGTGGTTTTCACCTCAGAATTCGAATTGCACCACCCTATAGTGAGCAACATTTGTGGCGTAAGTGTCTTTAAATCTTGCGGATTGACTGATTGCGGAACGAGCGGTCTATTATTCATTATCCGTTTGGCCACTACCAGGGCCGTCAGTAACACTTCGTCGGTTACCTGTTTTGCACCGCGGAGTGCCGTCAGTATTCTCTTTACTATCTTAATCAGCCGTTCCCAAACTCCGCCTATATGGCTGGCGTTAGGAGGGTTGCAGTGCCACTGTACCGCGTTATTAAGGGGATGATTACGTATTTTATTCTGAGACCAAGATCGCAAACAAGACTGTAGTTTATTGGTCGCTCCGACAAAATTCGATCCATTATCACTGAATGTGTTCTGGTTTGCCTCTGCGAGCTATGAACCGATCCAGGGCCATGAAAAATGATTCCGTTGATTTTGAGTGTGCTACCTATAGATGCACCGCTCTCATAGTCATGCAGTTGAAGATACATCTATATCTTTTCTCCACGGACCGGACCGGCTTAATATAACATGGTCTGAAATAGTCTAGACCAACCGAATGGAATGGTGGCCATTGGCCTCTCATTCTATTTCTAGGTAATGGAGCAATTAGCTGACACCCTGGTTTACCCAGTTGCCTACAACAATGAATGCATCTGATCAAAACTCTCCTTACTGCTGCATCACCTTTGATTATCCAGAACCGCCTCCTAATTTCAGATAACACATAAGCGGGCTCTGAATGACCTTCCTTCTCATGAAAGTGACGTATGAGAAGTTCGGTTACATGGTGTCTTGAGGGAAGGATAGCTGGATGTCTTGCGTCATGTGACAAGGGCGCGTATTGCAGTCTACCACCAACTCGAAGCATTTCATTTATTAAAATTGGACATAGTTTTCGTAGGGGGCTACCCCTGTGCACGTGTCCCTTAGGGTCCATTAGCGAAACCTAATTTCTGAGAACGATTCTGCTTGAACTAGACGCACAACATTGTCGCATGCAAGCTCAATCTCCTCTGTCGAAAGTCTGCCCACTCGTAGTGACAAGGTACCTTCCTTACCAAATATTACGTTGATATATTATGTAAAGTACCTCAACCAAGCTGCTGCTCGTAAAAGCTTATACCACTGCGAATGATAAGAAAGCAAATTGACGCTTATCGCGACAGTTGTTTGATTGATAGTCACGATGCGCTTAAGCTCAATTTGCCCTTTGGTTTCTTCACTGGAGACCATTTTGAAGAGAGAAATTTCTTCTAAGCTTCTCAGGAATGGCGGCCCCGGAGCCAACTTTCCCACTTCTGGTCGTCCGCCTTCATACTGCGAGTGCCGTGGTCTGCATGATTAATTGTTCCCTTAACGTGATACCATTGCTCAGGTGTTGGGCTTTCATGTATTATAGCCAATCGGTTAGCTATAAATGTGCTATAACGAGCTGATCTGTTTGTATGTAATAAAGCACAATTGTTGAATCAGTCCAGCAGAATATAGACCCTTTTGAAATATCCAACTCCCGGTTTATGGTATCACATANGCTCTAGTCTAGGTATGGTAACTGCCTTAAGTGGAGCCACGCGAAATTTAGCCATAATGAGTTTACATACAATATAACCATTTATGCTGTTCCTCAAGCAAGCTGCGGCCCCGTAAGCTGAATCAGACGCGTCACTCGTTATTTGCACATGCGCTGACTCACGCGCTTTTTGGTTTTTACTCCCCATACACCTCGGCACCTATAGTTCCTTCAATTTGTTGACTTCACTAACCCAAGATTCCCAAGTACGCCGATCATTCTCACCTACTAGTTCATCCCATCCAAGGGTTTTGCGATGAAGTGCTTGTAGCAATACTCTACCCGTCAAGAGTATTAGAGTAACGAGACCCAGAGGGTCATACAGGGAAGCAACATACGATAGCAGTCCTCTTTTAGTGAATGGCTTTCGGATTGCTTCAAACAGGAAAACGAAAACATCGTCAACAGCAAGCCAATTCACGCCTAAAGTACGCTCCTGAGCATCTAGGTTCATATTTAGCTGTGTACAACTAACCGCCCTTTCGCTCTCTGGAATATTGTTTATGGCGTCACTACAGTTGCTCAACCACTTGCACAGCCGGAAACCTCCCTTGCTAAGCGCTACTCTTATTTGATTTACGAAAAGCATTGCTTGTTCGGCATCGTCAAACGATGCTAAACAGTCGTCGACGTAAAAATATCGTCCAATTGCACATCTCACACGATCATTGCCTATTTCTGTGAATGGTTTGACCGTGCGGCGTAAGGCGTAGTTCGCACCAAATGGTGACGAGGTGGCACCAAATGGGTGAACTAAAATTCTATATTCCTTTGGTTGTCGACTGAGATCTTCATCAGGCCACGATGGGAAACTTAATCCCCCGAGCCACGTTTAGGCATTCTAACCTGCAAAAACATCTCTTGTACGTCTGCTGCTACAGCTACTTTGTCTAAGCAAAAGCGCAGCAGTACTCCAACTAAGTTAGCTACTTTATTTGGTCATGACAATAAGTGTTGATTAAGACAAATTCCTTGATAGGTGGCTGCACAATCAAAGACTATTCTAACCTTTTCAGGTTTCTTCGGGTTTACCACCGAATGATGTGGTAGTTACCACCTAGGTCTGTACGCGATTTACAGTTGACAATCAGGTACGCGGTCGAAATAGCTCTATTGAGAGTGGTCGTTCAATAAACCACGTTAATCCGATGCTAAATCGTTTCCCGTCATGGTTTATTGATTCCTCTGCTATTTGTAACGCCCGACGATCTTCTTCGGAGTGATGTATGACCATCGTATGCAGGTCTTCAAACTTCTTGTTGTATAAATCTTCCAACACTATGCTAGTTTTATTCTCCCAAGTAACTGTAAACATTAGTTTTCAAGCCTTTGTGCTCAAGACGGCCCTATGGTCAACCATCTCAACGCAGTTTCAATCACAAATAGCCAGTTTGGTCCGCCGTGTCGAAGGGGCTTGGGGAACCTCACAACCAATGATCAACTGAATTCTAGGGTTAGTCAAATTCTCCCTTTCCATACCCTTTAGGCGGGCTAATCGAGCAGTTTGTTTCTTAGCCGGTATCTGAGCTCTTGGCATTAATAGATTGTCCATGGTGTATGCGGTGCTTACCTCAATGCCTTTNCTGATTATATGTCGCTCTCCAGCCACGGTGTCAACGTTCATTCGTACTTCTGGGACACTTAGCCCTAGCAGATACGAAATTTCGTTGCTAACTATTGTGGTATCCGAACCGCTATCTAGTAAGGCATATACCTTCAACGATTTGTCGCCGTGCATTATTTTTTACCAGGACTATTCCAAGTTAAGTAATATCATTCGGCGGGGAACAGGAATCCCCCACGATTGCTTGCACATTCGCGAATACTTGATCCCTAGGCGACAAGTGAAGCAGGCTATGGTGCTTGCCGGTGCAACCATCAACCATGCATTTACCATTTTCTTCACACGCCCACGCCAGGTGTTCACGTTCAATGCACTTATAACAAAGCTTTAATTTCTCCACGATTTCCCGTCTCTCCACCACATCAAACTTGAGGAAACCTTCATATTTAGAGAGTGGATGTGGTTTCTGACACAAAGGGCACTGAAAATTCTGTAATGATGTTGATGTTTGTCTAGTTGTGGTGACGTTCATATGCGTGTTACGCCAGGGGCGATAAGCCTCTAGTGAACACCTGTCAGTGAACACTAGTGAACACTAGCCATCCAAAAGGGCTGTTCTGAATCCTCAACTCTGCTTATATCATTTCAACGAAGTCCATAAACCGGTACCGTCCGTCATTGGATACGATTCTATCCGCCACTTCGTACGTTGTAAGCGTCTAGGCAACCGTGTAACTAATGACTGCAGCGCAAGTATAGAATCCAACTCGAATCCATATCCATTTCCGTTGGGACCCAATAGCAGCTTCGTAATTTATTTCTGAGCCTGCTCAGGCCCTCGCCTGTTCCACTCAGTTCTGCTGTTTTAGGTAGAACGTCCTTTACTACAGCCCTGACTGATTCCAGCGGTCGATCGAATAAATTATCGAGTACCCACTTGGCCGTATGATACCCATCTTCCTCTGAAATTAGCACGCACGGTTCTATTGCCTCTATAGCTACTCCCTTACAATAGTGCAACAGATAAGCCAGCTTTCTACCTTCCCCACAAGAGAGTCTAGCAAGCTGTCGAGCTGCCCTTTGAATTGCCAATATTCTGTAGCGTTTCTGTCGAAAGAACTGAGTTCTAGCCGCGGGAGTTCTAAGCCGTGAAGGCTGTCATGCCTAAGTACAGGTAGTTCTCTCACGCCCATACTAAACTTCTCTCCGGGCACACTCTCTCGTAGATAGGTTTCTACTCCTTCCTTGTAGCTTGACTTGGAGCAACTGGATGCTGCGTCTTCTGCATCGCTGTTGCACTCACTCTCTGCAAGAGTCAGTTTAACCTCGGCCTCGCACAGTTGTTGTCGAAGAACGGCTTCGTTTACCTCACATTCTAATCTGTGTCTATCCCTCAATAACCGTAGTTCTACCTTTGCCTTTTTCATTGCAGACCTCGTGCTGCGGTGTGATCCCCCAAGGATGGCGCAGCACTCGAACCCTTATTGACAGTTGTTTTTTCACCTTCTTTCTCTCCGGAGGAAGACAGTCTGACTGAGGTTGATTGACCAGGTTGACACGATATTAAATTCAATTTAGGAACAAAGTATTGAAGACAAAGAACAAGAATGTAGAAGAACTCACCGAACGTAGTTTGACCAAGGTTTCGAACTGTAACGACAATCTGAACAACGCTCAATACGAATCGCTGTCTCGAATTCAACTGACCAAATTTCCAGCACGCAGGAAAACAGTTGAACGACAGTTGAAATTCCGTTTCTATTATAGGCATACATCAATACATATTTGCGATTTACGAAACCGTCGTAAATCCCAGTTACAGAACGACAAAAAATTGAGAAAATCACGGAGCGAGACCGCAAAGATACCGAGCGGGTAATGAAGAGGCCGGTGAAAACAACTGTTAAATGTTGAGTTCATAAAAGAGAAAGAAGATATAAGAAAAGGAAGATAATGAAATTAGAAAATTAGTGTGTAAAACGCTGCTGAAAACCGTCAAAAGGGTGCCCTTGAACGCTGTCCCTCAGGTGGATCAGGTCGCCCCTTGCTATCCTATCCTTTACAAGTTGAGCGAACGGAGTCTATCCGGGTAGGGTGAGCGTGACAAGCCCTGTACTCGTTTGGTGGCTTTCCGCTGTGCCCGCTCAATGGCGTTGATATCCCTTTTAAACAGCGGCGGGCACGCCTGGGTGTTGATCTCTAGATGTGGCCTAATGAGCGTAAGGAAAATCTTGGGAAAAGACTCTGATGTGCACTTACCCAGAAGTCGGCTGAGTTGGTTCAGTTTGAACATTATCCCATTGGGAGCTCTAAACTTATCTGAGAGAACGCCGTTCACTGCGGGAAGGCCACTTCAGTCTGTCCGACTGATATGTTCTAGTCTGAATACCGTGGAGTAGTGCTCAGCCAGGGTGTTAGTTGCATCCTTGTTGTCATCCGCAAGGGATCCATCCGCACGACGGATATCTGTGATCCCGGGTTTCGCCTGGGTCACCATGGAGATGACCCTATAGAAACTCCTCGGATCCGCAATGACGCGGTTTAAGAACTGCCTCTGGTGCTCGCTAGTGTCTTGCTTTCTTTGTAGGTTACATTGGTTGCTCAATTCAACGTAGGCCTCGTAATCATGGGAGCTTTGGAACCACTGGTATTGGTTCTACGCGCGTATTTTCCGGGCCAATGTTTCAATTGTACTGCGAAACAGTCACTGTTTCGGTTTGAATGGTCGGACCTATGACCGTGGTACAAACGTATGCATGCCCTCGCTTCGCTCCAATGATCATTGGCGCAAGAAGGTCTAATGGACCATGGGCCTGACTACAGGAAGGCTCTCTTGCCGGGAATGTCGGCCTTACGTAGGTTTCATCGCGTGGACCCTGTCGGCCGTATCAGCTCCGTGGTGTGTACGAATCTGAATCGTATGACACCATGGTCGCCAAGTCCCAGTGGTGTAGAAACCTCTAGTTGGTCGACCATATGGTTTCCGTTGGTAAGAACCCAATCTAGCGCCGAGGGTCTGGAGTTCCCTCGCCACCGGGTTGCTTACCAAACGTGCTCGTGTCACTCTAGGTCCAGCACCGTGTCAAAGACTCAGGTCCGGCTTGGCAGATCGACGTACTAAAGCAGATCTCCGGTAAATTGGAATCCCCCATTATCAGGACGTGGTGATAGTTCAATCTCCTGACATGCTTTAGTGCGTCGATGATGACAGAGTTCGTCGACTGTAAGTAATTTGGTGGCCTATAGAGAATGCCTACCAGGCATTGCCTTTGGCCGTTCAGTTTTATGGCTGCCCAGACGCTCTCCGATACCCTTTCTAGTGCAGGATCTGTAATCCTCACAAATCGTAGCTTCCTGCTGATATAAAGAGGACACCCTTCACTTATGCCGCCTGTTCTATCCTGTCGAAGTATGTCTATTTCGGGAATTTCCAGTTCGGCATCAGATATCCCCGAGTGAGCCCAGGTCTCCGTTATACCGATCAGTAGTGGCCGGTATTAGTCAACCTAGAGACGGAGCTCAAATTGCTTGTTTAATAGACTTTGGTTGTTGGGGTATATACAGCCCCATTACTCGACAACCATGTTGTTGCTTGTTGCGGGAAGATTGTCTGCAGACAAGTCGGAGAGCCTGCTCGCCGTTACCTGAGTTTGTGTTAACGTGCATGGCTGTGTAAGGGGTTCTAACTGGGTGCTGGGTGCGTAGTGTGTGCTAAATTGGTTTAGGCTGCCAGCTCAAACAGAGCTGGCAATTTCGAGTTTTTTCTCTGGAAATGGGAGCGCTGCGATCAACTGTGCTACCTGACACAGTGGTCAGATACAGGACTGGCCGTGCGTCCGTGAGTGCACTCGCATGTCTTGTCTCTTGGTGTTCGCTCCTTGGTTTGCACCGATGAAGATGCATGTATGAGGGAACCTTTTTATCAGAGAAAACCATTTCTCAAAGGTCTCTTGAGCCATGGACTTGGTGAGGGGTTTGACTCTAAGACGTCTGGTCAGGTCAGGTCAGGTTGGGTTCCAGGACGGGCGGTTTAGGCCAGGTACCGTTCAGTTTCTTGCACAGATGAGTTGCGGTCGTCTTCTCACAGTGCTCTGACAGCTCGGGTTCCAGGCTGGCGCCCAACGACC
>UZAN01051591.1:0-11645 GCA_900618425.1 Echinostoma caproni | reverse complement strand
CTATGGAGTTCGACCACTTGCTCTAGTGGGCGACCGCAGATACCCAAAACTCTGCCCCTAACATCAGCATTGCTCATCCGGCTACCCCACCAGATTCGTGCAATGCTGCGTAGACAGCAGTGTTCAAGTACCGACAGTCTGGCTTTATCCTGTTTTCTTAATGACCAAGTTTCTGCGCCATATAACAACTGGCCGAACTGCCGCGGCATACACTCGATTCTTCACAGACAACCGAATGTCGCAACGGCGCCACAGATGTCTCAAGTTAGCAAACGCCAACCAAGCCTTCTGCATTCGAGCAGACACTTCATCTGTGATGCGTCCACCGAGTCGTCTCTGCATCTACTGAATACGAGTCGGGTGATTTGTCTTCACTTTTCATGGTGGCGGCTTTTGACAATTNTTGACAATTAATCCTTACGTAGTCTGGCCCAAGTGGGATGGAGTAAGTGGGTTAGTAACTGAGAAGTAAGCCGTCGGGTGTTGGGATATGATTCAAACAAGAACTCGCTATCTCATCGAATTCAACTTAATAGGCCCGTTGGTTATGATACGTGTTGCGAATGCGCAAAGATCGCCTAACCCAACGCACCTTATTTGCTGTGTTTGTTGCCGACGGGATAAAGCCACATGGAGGCCAGCGGATGACGTGGAGACGAGGCATGCAGAAATGCACAGAGCGACTAGGTGGAGCAGGTGTCTCTCGTCTTCCGGTTTGAGGTCCAAAAACTCCTTAACTGGATGGTTGGAGACATTGAAGGTCATGGCAGCAAACCGACAACAGTGGCGATCTTGCTGTTACTTCTTATTAGACCAGAGTACTTGAAATAGTATGTATGCACAGTTGGACTGCGCTCTCTATGTGTTAATCATAGAGATTGGTTTTCTTACCATCTTTAACATTAAGCCCAATCCATGTTTTCTTCACACATTCTCACTTGCCCCGTATTCATTATGAGTTTGGCAGTGAGCAGTAAAGTTCGCTTCCCTGTATTACGCAGTACAATGATAGTGATTATGATGATGACTTGGTGGTCAAGATAAGTACTCAAATCACCCATCCAACTGACACAGGCGTTTGGCATCCACCAGGTAACATGTCAGCATGCAAGTGAAATGTGCAGTGCTATCGGTGTTGCTTCGGAGCTCAGCTGGTAGATCGTGCGGTGTACAAAATATGTAGGCGGCGTCCATGTGTGGGTTCAAATCCGACTGAGTCTGAACTTTTAACAATTTTAACATACGACTTCAATCCGTCAAACAACCATTTGAATAGTTTCTTCATCGTTTCGCACAATTTCAAGCGTATTTATTCCCGGGGGGTTGTATATGATTTAGCACTCCAAGTCCCCCATGCTTGGCTCATCGGCTCCTGTAACTAGAAAAATAGATCCTGGTCGGTGTGGGGCTGACCTCTTTTACTGTTCTTCCGTTGTGTGATGAAAGATCGCTCTTAATGAGAGTGGAGCTATCCTTGCTGCGTGAAGTGATCCCTCCGTCATATGTTTAGTTATGCGCACAGACTTATGGAAACCAAATCAACTGAGGTAACTCATTCTGTAATAAGTAGCTTAGAATTATAGATAGTCTTACTTATCGCTGATTACCTACTGAATGATCTTATGTTTGATTATGGGTTTGTGATCGGGTGTTTTCATTTGGTGTAATTGTTCCAAATCTCGCTGTTTCAGTGACTGTTTTGCATTCTCCGTCTTACAGATTGGCCGCAAGAAGGCTCGTCGATTACGTCGATTACGTCATCGACAGACCAATAAGCGCCCAATCAAACCAAAACGTGTTGATAGCGAGATGCAAACGGTACCGGAAGATCATTGGCTCTGTCCTTGGTGTTGGCAACATATCCCCCCGGAACAACAATGTGGCCATGAAGTTGTTTGTCGAGCAGGTGTCCGGTTAAAACAAAGGGAGCAGGAATTAAAAGCGCGGTTGAATCAACGCAACGCGGACGCGGAAGCCAGACGTCGACAACGTCTTGGTCTGCCGCCCCTGAAGACTCCGAAGAAACAACAACAACCCGGACTGAACGGGACGTGTACTGTGCCGGGCAAAACCGAGGCACCGTCTGGTCGAAGTCGTAGTCGTACGCGTAATCCCTCCAAGTCAGATAAGACCAAAGGCAAAGCGGTGAGTTTGACACAATAGTCACTTTGATTCAGTCGTCTCTTATCACTTACACGTGCACTGGCATAATCAGACTTACTGTTTTCCCGGCACTAGTCCGTCTTAGTGCAAAATGGAGCCTCACCAATGAAAACTCGTCTGGCTAGAAACAAAGTCTAATAAGAATGGAAACGGTAGATGTATTAAATGATGTGTACATTTCGTTTGCTCTCTTCGACACATATATTCTGCAGTAAGTAGTATGTGAATGACCGGACACAGTTTCCTTGGAGGCACACGATCGGTTTCGCGGTTCTTGTCACTCATTAAGCATGCGTATCCGCCAATCTTTTGTCAGTTCATTCATGTATTTGTACCCAGGAGGTGTATTTTCGTCACAACAACCTCATTTGCAACACCGGGTAGAATTGTTTGGTCAGCTCTTTCAGAACCAGTTCATTGATGAATCAATTATATATATATATGATAGTTTTGTAAACAACGATGTTTATTGTTGTAGCTCAGGTAGTAACTTGATGTTCACTTGTTCGCCGAGCTTGGCAATTCTATTGCAAACGTTTAATCGCCAATCGAGGTGACAATCTCAGTGCAGTAACTGGGTGAGCGCTTACGAGCGCCCTTTTCCTCATATAGGTCGTTGAGTGATGTAGAGACGTGGCGTTGCCTGATTGGTTAACTTTTGTTCGCTGTGTGCCGATAGCGGATGAGGTGGACGCAAACAGTCTGACGGCTGGTCGTTGATCGATCAGTCTAAGCCTTACTGTTGTCCTCTTGTCACGTGTGACAGGATCCACCTTTGCGTTGATTGATGCTTTTGTTGCATGTAGGTGTAGACTTGATCGATGTCAATGTGTCGGTTGACCAAGTTTTCCGATGAATGCCAAGCTTCCAGAAATTCTCTTGCGTGCTTAGTGCGGGCCTGATCGACGACTTTGATGTTTTCGAAATCGAAGTTGTGTCCTTCTCCGTCCTCGTGAATTGAGATGAGTGGGAGTACATCGTGTCTTCTGACGACCAGTTTGTGTTCGTGCACAGGAGTTGCTACCTCTCTCCCTGTTTGACAGATATAGTACTTGTTGCAGTCCTTGCAGTTGATTCGGTAGATCACGTTTATTCGATTTTTGTCTGTTGCTTCTTGGTTTTCGACAAGGTTCTCCGTAGGGTTGTTGTTAGTTTGTGGGTGGCTTGAATGCGCTCTCATTCATCTCAATTCACGAGGACCGAGAAAAACACAACTTCGAATAATTCATGATAACCAGTGCCAAGATCTCTTGTCAAATTTAGTTATGTGCGCTCTATAGCTATATCAATGAATACAAGACATTTTAGGTAGTGTTCGGCCACCACTGAAGTCAGTGATAATTCTGTTCTTTTCATATGACGGTCATCATGGTGGCAACTGAACCGATAGACAGCGCGTGAGGTATTAACGATACTGCTGATGACACAGTACGGATAAAATTTTTGAGGTCCAGTGGCTTATATAATGAAAAAAATAAATTAATTAAGCCACTTGATTCTGTTTTACTGTCAATATGGGTTCTGTTTCTTCCCGTGGTTTTCTACGCTACTCAGCCAGTTTGTTTTTCAGATAGCCGTTAGCTAAAAGGGATTTTTTTGTTGTACTCATTTTCATCTCTATTCGGATTTTGTGAATTCCGGGTAAATTGTTCATTCGGTATGACCGCTATGCTCCGCACTTTCCATTAACTAACGGTAACAGGTAACGGGTTCACAACCTGGACCGGGTTTAGTAAGTTCACACCGTTCAAATCAAAACCTGGTACTTGACTGTGCTTCATCAGATCGACCATTCTCTAATGACCGGTATACTATAGTGCTTTGAGCGACAGTGACCGACAGGTTGTTTGTGCTTGGTCCTGACGTGAAAAAATCAATCGAAAGACGGCACTGATAGCCGCCCCATTGTTAACGGTTGACTAGATTCATTAATTGCAATGAATTCGGTGACTATGCAGTGTTAATGCATCCGAATAGATTTCAGAACTTTTTATTGGCACAAAAGGAGGTTGCTTATTCCCACCGGAAAAAAACGCACATCGGGTATGAACTCGAAATTTCTCCTGCTCGTCTGCATCCACCATAGAATCGCATTAGCACGGTTGTCCTTTCTCCCTATCTTCATGCTCTACGGTCTCCGTTTCATTGCAACCTTCGCTCGCTTGTCATCTGGCTGTGGGAGCAACTTTTCGTTTGTTCTCACTAGAGCACACTTTGAAAAAGCTATGATTTGGCATTGGATTGCGCTATCACACACACACAACTTCGTTTCGTGTATCTATCTGATGTGCCACCGGCATCACTATTTGTCTTTCGTGGTATTGGTCTTTGCACACGGTTATTGGGTGCGATGACAATCACGTGTTCTGAGGGTGAAATGCCATATGTGCAGTCGATCAATAGTGTGTGTGCGCCCATGCATCTACACACCGAGAATTACGCACAATCAAGTCACGCGAAATATATATGTATATATGTATATGTATATGAACCCTGAAGCATACTTTGACAAAAAGCCGTGAGCTTGTTCAACCTTGGTGAAACCATTTCAGTGTCATTTCATGTGCGGGCTAGCAATGTGTCGCGCACGCGGTTAGTGCTTTCTTGACATTCTGATCTAACTAGTAGTCGAAACTGCCCTCACTTCTTCCCGATTCGCAATCTGTTCTTACAAATGATCAGCTTTTTACGTTCACTGCATGAACCACGTCCACCTGGTCTTCATGTGACGAAACTGATATATACCGTTGGTAAAGTCACAGCGGCGATTTAACTGTTTTGATTAAGTCGAATAGTTGAGTCACTGTAGTGAAGTAAACATCCAATTGTTTCCGTTATGCAACTCTGACGTGACAGAATATCAAATGGGTCTAATAGAAACGACCGTCTCACCACTCGCCGGTCAGCATGCATGCAGCACCACTAATCGCAATGGTTCGAAAAAGTCCTCCGCAAACCTGACCACGCTTTGACGAACACTGTTATCACACCGTCTCCTTACTCATGCTGGTGCCTCCCATAAGGGGGACACTACTCGGAGATGTGGGCCAACTTGGTCGTCTTATGGTGTACAATTGGATTAACATCTGCAAAGATCTTGTTACCAGTCGCCAGGTATGAGCAGTCTCGACTGGTGTTCATGAAACTGACTCATCGTCTTCATTGAGCCAGTCGAAGATAAGTAAAAAAATATGCGCCTCTACAAACTACCGTAATCACAGCGCTTAACACACCACCTAACCGGAGGATAAAACAACATTTGTGGAAGATCTGTTTCTGCTCGATATTACGCTTTCGCACTACTAACTAATCTGTGGATTTGCCTACTTATTGCTGTCCCCCATCCATGGAAACTGGGTCTAGAAAGACGACTGTACATCTGTCTTTAGTCCGGTGAATCACCGTGTCTCAATCAGGTACGGAAGGCTGTTGTTTCTTTCTTTTACGAAACTCACGCATCGGTTGTAGGTCTCTGTTGTTGTCGCTCGGAAAGCGTAAGAAATGACCGCACTTGTCCACTGGGATGGGTGAACAAGTGCGGTTATTTTGACTAAGTCTCATGTTTTTAGGGTATTGCATTTTTAAGCAAGGTAACAATCGGTTCCTTCTAGCTTTCTCCCTGTCATATGAAGGGGCCGTTTGTAGACCTATAAACAATATACATCTGCCACCATGGCCCATTACCATTACTTATCTGTATCAGTGTTGTTCCCCCGAGTTTTGTCTTTTATGCATCGGTTACTAATGTATTTTACCGAGTTGAACTACTTGTGGATAATCAGTAGTTCGTTTTTGGGATGTTTTCTTACAGACCAGTCGACCGCGCTCTCGTTCAGCCAGTAAAACTGACCCTCGAAATCAAACTAGCGTGGTTGCAAAACTGGAAACAGTTCATCCAAACGACCTGGATGGTATGGCCAAATTGATGCAACGCGTTTGCTCTCAGCCGGGATGTGATCAAATCTATGACGCGGGAGACCCTGCTACGCGCTGCGCTATCAAATGTTTGGGTTGTCGTCTTCCTTATTGCGATCGACATCGACCGGCTGGAATGCACAACGCATGTCCGGCACCGGAAAAGCCTGTGCCCCCACCGAAACCCGGCTTAGTTTCTGCCGCTTGTGGATGGGATATTGAGGAGAAACGAGCTGCTCTGAAATCGGCCATTCGCGAACGACGTTCGGCACTACAAGAACGCAGACAACGATACTGAGCAGCGGATTGCCTTTCTCATGAACTCCGAAGGCTGTGTCTGATTTGAGCTTATCATTCCGTTAAAAACAACCGGTACTTGTGATCACTTCTTTTCATTCCTAACGCTTCCTGCTCTCTCTCTCCGTTAAAAAGACCTTAGTCTATTGTGTTGTTCTTGGATATTTTGTACGAATAGACATTTTCTACTGATTGCTATACAAATATGAATTGAATGCAGCAACGCCTAATATCCTCCATGCAATTACTCTTCACCGCAAATGAGAATTGTGTAGCTGGCAATCTGTAAGTGTCGTTCTGAAGAGTAATTCGACCCCTCAGCTGGTAAGTGCTCAGTATGATGCGTGATCAGCCCCTCCTTCGTGCGACGGTTAGAATCTCTGTGCGCAACTACAAAACTTGGAGTATTGACCCTCCAATCAATGTAAATATTAATTTTAGTGGCTTAAACTAACGCTGGTTCGGGGTCATCTCACGGTTTATGCGACTTGAATTCCATCTCGATGACTAACATTCTAACCGTTTTCATTCGCTCTGTGCTGATGTGGATGCGCGCATGCGCAGACAGAACACCGGGAAGGGAGCACAATGAACAGTGTAACCATTTATTCTAGGACACTTTAATAGCTGTACTGTATACGAATAAAATGTGGTACTAACGTTTTCCTTTGGGGTATCTGAAACCGGAATCCCTTGCACTCACACGTCCCTTTCCCTCCGTGTTGACGTATGTGCTTCATCTGACTGCGTCAAACAGTGCCGAGATATTCTGGTGACGGTGGCTCACCATGTTCCGCAATCGACGGCAATATTGTAGACAATTCGTGCGCACTTTTGTTTTGTCGTTTTCATAATTAATCGTTTGCAGGATAGGGTTATAGTCTCAATCCCTTTTGAAAATGAAATGTCCTTTTACTTCCTTTTTCCATTTATTGAATATACAAATGTACAGTCAACTTTCAGGAAGGGGGCTGCGGCCATACAAAGGCTGCCAGGGGAAAATACAGATATATATATATATAATAAAAATAGTTCTTCCCACCGCGGAGTAATCCCACTCCAGAACGTACATATTGATTTCATTCCAGTGATTGCAAACTTAGATTCTGAAAATCAATCAGGGAAGCAGTCCCTCTATGATGTTCGTGGCCTGACGACCGGAAAACCACACGCTTTACATCGCACTGTCATCATTGCATTGAGTTCCATCAATTTTCATTTGTTCCTATTTCACTTCTCAGTCGTACAGTCCCATCTGTATCGCCTTCTTTGCCCGCAGAGCTGCACTCAAGTCCCACCAATGTACCTTGTGAACTCCTTGTTTCATCCATATTATACGTTCGATAGCTCTGTTGTGTACCGGTAGGAATAAGAATAGGACATTCACTTCAGACAGGTTTTCTCAAATTGAATTTTTGCTTTTTTCTGTAGTCGGTCAATTATCATGTAATTCTCTTCATTCTATTGTGCGAAATTCCCCTCGTTGAACGAAACATTGAAGAGTTTCGTGTTTTATTTTAGTCCCGTTTGTTTCAAAATTTATGATTAGTGCTGCAGTGTGACACCCGAAATCAAACAGAAATAGTGAATTTAGTAGTGATTAATTGTGGTGAAGAATGTCTTCTGCTGTCAGTGACCGTCATCACGCACGTCCTTCGATTCATTCAGTTAATCATAATAATTGGAACGCAGTAAACTCGAGTCTCGCTTTACTATAACTCAATCAGTAGTGCAAATTGACCTGTTTCTTCTGGAATATTGAACCTGGCCCGGTTGCATTGAGGGTGTTTGTGCTGCCACTGTATCAGCCAGCTCAACTTGGTTAACCAGAATTGCTGAGCCGATTTTGTATACTGGCTGTCCTCAGAGATAGTCCATCAATTGTTTTGACCCGACCCGGCTTCGCAGCGGACTGGGAATGTAACTTCTAGTTGAAGATTCTCACTAGGTCAGATCCTTGAAATTTTAAGCACCCATCCCAAAATGAATGTCCCAAGCTTGATTGAGTTCCCACTTTCAACGAAGCTATCTGAACAAACATGAGCTGACAATTCTAGTCAGATTTGAGGTGATTAACAAAGTGGTAACGCACGTCTTTCATACGATAGAGCCAGAGTTTACATACTAGAAACGGCAGATAGGCGTCATGGTTAACTCTTGTAAATAATCCCCACAAGCATCAATCAATCATTGACTGGTTCCAATTGCTATCAGAATATTCCATTGCGCCTGTTCGCCGAGCTTGGTCATTTGTTTGCCAACGTTTCATCATCAGTGCTTGTGAAATGGCCTATCGGAATATTCCGGATTTTTGTGCTATTAGCTATGCAATTGGTCAGATTGGATGTGTATAGTTTACCAGATTCGTTGGAATTCCACTACCCCAGGTTGGCTATCTGGAGAATGAACTGCGTTAGATATGCATGCTAGGCCTCATCTCACATACCTTGGTGTGCGGAGGCTCAATGGAATGTCGAATTACCATTGTCTGGAATGTAGGCATAGCTGCTTGCAAAAAATAACCCCGTGCCCGGTCTCATCTTATTGAGTAATAGAAGCCAGTAGTCGTTTTTTGCATTGATTTCTCATGGTAGTTTACGTCTAAAGAGAACTGTCTAGTGAGGCGTTGGGTTCTTTCAAGATGCACTATCGTTGAGAGTGACCATCGATATCTTCTATGCATTCTATGAGTCTCTTATCAATGTGTGAATGTATTCAATCGCAAGTGTGAAATAGGCAGGATATCTAAACTGTACGCAACCAATACAGAAAGAAAAGGGTACAACCTAGACTTTGAAGTGATAGTGCCTTACGGTGAGTCACCGTAAACAAGGTTGTATTCTAATGAAGTTATCCACTATACGAGAATCACATTTGTGCATACCGCCATGATTCGATTCTTTCCATTACAGTACAAAACTAAGAGGGGTAGATGAAAACGCTTATCTGTTAGGGGCTAGGTGTATGCTGGAGCCGTCCGGCAGACTATTTTGTATGGTGCAGAGACGTGGGTGTTACGAGAAAAAGGCACTCGGCGTCCGAACACGATACTGTTGGAGTCTAGTGGGGTAACCGGACAGACAATAACGCGGTTGGAGAGAGCGTTTAGGTAATCCAGGCCGTACACTGGAACAAGAAGTTTGCTTTTCTTGGATTAAGATAGCTGGGATGTAACGTATGTTACCAGATAGGCTTCCTTGGCGTGCGACTTTCGCCAAAGCATGTAGTGAATGGTAAACTAAAAATGACCAGAACGAGGAGTGATATGATAGAACGATCAGTTACACATGCCACAGAAGACTTCCTGATGTGTGGCCAACTCAGCCCATCGTTAGACACTGTGTGATATATGATGGAGTATATCAACCAGGGTCCATTGTACATTTACGCACACCTAGTTCAAGTGTTCACTGCATATTTCTTGTGGTTGGCCAAGTGGGTAGCCGACAATCGTCGCCAAACAGTCCATGGTTAATTGTTATGTGAAGTGAACCTACAAAAATCACCCGCTCTGCCTGGTCAATAGAAATACAAGGATACAATGAAGATATGCACATTTTGAATACGAATCGCAAGGATGATCAAGACAAACACTGGGAAGATACAAAAAAGAACGGCTGATTGGTCAACAAATCACTGTAACCAGTCTAGGGGTGTACAGTACTCAATATAATTGGGACAGACGAACAAGGAACAGTTCGCCAGCGTGATCGATGGATGCGAATCGATTGACTAGTGTGAGCCACAGATGGAGTTAAGTTAAATTCGCAGCTTGTTTATTCATTGCACGTGAAGGGGCAAAACCGAGCATCTTTTGAACATTCTAAAATAAGAAATAGAAACAGACGGTGTACATCAGGCATGCAAGGAAGGCTGTAAGGACCAGATAAGTTTGAAATAATAATAATGCACTAAACCGAAGGTGGTTTCGCGACTTTCATAAACGATAAACCTCAAATGACGTGTAAAGAGCACTGAGTTTGATACCTGATTGTGGTGGGCACTACCGTTATACCTCACTAGCTCACTAGGAGAGGGAGAAGGAAGTGAAGTGTCCAGCGTATTGTGCACTTTGCTTCTACAGGAATGGATGGTTTAACTCCCTAGACACCATCCTTGCTGAAAAGGTGAAACGTGCAAATAATTTCTCTTACATATAAAGCTACGTTTCATTTGGATGAGATATCATGTTTGCGAGAATCCCGTTGGTCATCTCGTGTGACTGGTGTAGGTGCGGGGGGTCAGTTTGCCCCGGTTGTTTGGACAGTACAATTTGTTCAATACAGTGAGAGACAAATCCAGTTGTATGAACAATAAAACGGTAGTCGGTATAGGCTGAGCAAAGCCGATCAGTGTTTCAAACTGTCTGAAATCCCCCTCCCCGCTAACACTAACTAGGCGTGTTTCAAGCAAACATTATCAGCTACGAGCGACAGCGTATTGATTGTGTATGCCGGATTACTCTCGGCAATGTGCGACTCAGTTTCACTAGTTCTTTCCATTTGACCGACTGAGGTTTAGTGAGCCCAGATGTTTTCTGATCGCTCGCTTCTGTGGTCGTGGTTGCACAGTGACAAACGCACCACTCATCTGATATTTATTTAAGCACGAAAGGATAATTTTCGGGCTGTCTGCAATGAAGATGTAGCTCAAGTCAATTGTATCGAATTGGAAGTTGTACGGTGGTTTTTCAACAACTCTCAATTACGCTTTATTATACGACATTTTACTTTTTCCCACATACACAGACGCCTGAGTCCAGACTATAAGCCAAACAAATCAAGGTAAGATATTCTATAAGACAAGCGGGTTTCAATGTGTCATTTCCGATCATTGAACGCTGAACATCGTTAGCACAATGTTCACGAAGGTGGGTAATACTTAAAATATGATTTAGTGTGTACAGCCCCTCATGAGGTCGAGTGGTTAAAAAACGATTCTATCATTGAGTCAATGAATTATTTTCTGAGTGGAATGTACGAAACCTAATCAACCGATAATCGAATTGGGAATACCACGTGATAGTAGTGCAAACATATATTCATTTGAATCGTGCATATCCCATTTACTTACGTATCCACACATGTGAAGTACGCTTACATCGTTCTCGCTGACTTATCCATCATTCTACGCAAAGTAAATTGAAGCAGCAATGGAATGTTGATGATGACTGATAGGGGACACTGAACAGCTGTTTCGTTTTGTTTGGGACTCGTCGACACTGCGCACTTTTGTGTCCCGGTCAGGACTCGAACCGCGAACGTTGGGGT